>JAEIIL010022552.1:0-11522 GCA_018905715.1 Drosophila lini
TTGAATAGCTCAAAATCATTTTTTTTATTTTTGTCCTATGGGGCCGACCACTGTGCAGCGGTCGTGCAGTTCAAATTCGTTATTCGTTTTGCCGCTTTTCGTTTGTTCTCCTCAACGGCTGTATATTGGCCAGCTGCCAGGACTAAAAAATGACGTGAAGTATTGCGACATTAATGTCGAAAAAACCCGACAAGATTATAAAGCCAGAAGCTACCAAAAAGTCGGAGTACACTTGAAGATATTCGAAGCAAAAGGGGTTTTGAGGGGAAAATGAAATTAATTAAAATTCAATTAATTTCTAGATTTATATAGAGATGACATCAAATAGCCCTAAGCCAAGATTAAATAAAAATTGTAGACTAATATCGTGTAATATATTTGTATCAAATCTTGTAGAAATCTTCCTCTCAGTTAAATCGATAAAACACCTCATTTATTGTTAGTCTTATTCGTGAATTGCTTTTTTTTACTAAGTTTCTTAAGTCATCTTCCATTAGTAAATGTCTTTTAGCTAGAAAAATTAAATTCGATTTTCTCCAAGTGCAGTTCCTTGGCCCTTCAGACATCGGTGATGTCTGGTGTCTGACAGCGTTTCTCCTGTTGACCTACGGACTGATGCCTTCTCCTGATGCCTCCTCCTGATGCCTTCTCCTGCTGCTTTTGCCAAGCCTGCGGCTGGCTGGTGGCTGCGGTCTGGGTTTTTGGGCCATGTCTTCGTCCTGGTCTTGCTCTTGGCCGGCCGGGGTCATGATTGAATTTTCGCAAATTTCGGCTCGTTAGCGTGCGGCACGAACACGTACGTCATGCTGGGGGGCTACGAAACCGGGCCGCTGAAGGTTGGCCATATTTATGCCATGTATGGCGGCAACAAGTTGCCAACATTCGCATCGAACGTATATATGTATATGCACACTTGACACGCTTCATTTCATTGGGTTTTGTTCTCTCGCTTCTCGCTCCTCGTTTTGCGTTATCCGATTATTTCCATATTTTTCGCGCTGTCAGACACGTTTTTTACTTACTCAGTCGTTGACATTTTGCGTGACTGACGATGGACGCGTGGTGTGAATAAATGAAAATGGAAGCGAAATTGGCGCCATTGGATAGGCCTTCCCTCCAACTGGGGCAATGTGTTTGCCCTCGGCCACTTTATGTCTTAATTATGATTGCGAACGGGGCGGAAGCACTGCCACTGGCCCGGGCACATTCAAAATTCATTTATCGATTGCCAAAATAGGAGTCATTTACAAAGTATTCGGTGGGAGAGTCAATTGATGAAATTGCTGAAACTTTCAAGGGGAATTCATAGCTTCACAATTTTCCGGTCTTAAATGTTTATTTTAAAAGAACTTTTAGAACTTTATTAAAGAGAATGTTCTGCATATTTGTGGTACCACAGACAAATGCTTACTTTAATGTTTTATAAAACCTCCTTGCTCACACACATTTCCTAGCCCAGCCTCGGCATATGCAAAGTATTCAGCAAAATGTTATTTTATTTGCCTACAAAATCACCGAAAAACGACTTCATTTAACGTCCTTGTTGTTTGGCCTGAACACATACTAAATGTCATCAACTGTCGAGCGGACCAAGTGCCGGCATTACGTATACGCAGCGTGAGCCCAGCTGGATGGTCAGCCACGTGTGTAAACTGCGGACAAATATAAATTTTCAATTTTTTTTTTTTTTTTATAAAGCTTGCCACCTTGCTGGTGTACGTGCTGGCTGGGAAAAATGCTTGGAAAAATATCGTTTAAACGGTAGCGAAGGACCCCTCTGGTCGGGGCACTTCCTTGGTGTTGAAAAATGGTGGCACGGGGGGAGTTACGGGAGCTGCAAATATTTGACACCCAGACGCACTCATCCCAGGACCTGGATAGCATGCAGGCGCAGAAATTTCTCATGTGCACTTTGGCAAACAAATTAAGATTTATTGAGCCGGGGCCAAAGGACGATGTCCCGTAATCTGGCAGAAGGAGTATCTGCTCCACGCATGGGGGATCGTGAGTTCGCTTTTCCGTTTGGAAATTCCTCGAGGGCCACACTTTAAATGGCCTGCATATTTGGCACCGAAGTGAGCTTTTACAATTTCCCTCTTTCGATTTCTTTTCATTTGGTGAAGCCTTTTAATGGTTTTTCAATTAAGCCACAATTGGAGGGGCGGTGATTTTCATTGTTATTGCTCTTTTGTTTGCCCCCTACCCTACCCCCTCGCCAGCTGTACTTATATTTGTGTATCCTTTCCACCCGCAGATGGACAATCGGATGTGGAGGTGCAATTAGTGGTCCCCAGATATGTGGAGCGCGGCTCCAGCGCCACGTTCAAGTGCAGGCACAACGTCCAGCCGGAGATCCTGTTCAAGGTAAGTGGCAGCGGGGATTGGATTAAGTCCGTTTCGCAGCCAGCCATGCATGCGCATATAAATTATGGAAAGCGCATTAAAAACTTTAAATTGAAAAATAAAAATTGCCGAGCACAAAGAAAGTTTGCTCGCTCGCTCGCTCGCTCGCCTTGTGCTATTTTGTGGGCAGAAAGTTTCCGGCACTGTGACAAACACAACCAGACCACGGCCGGATCCCCCGGGCAGGAGCCGGGTATTTCAGCAAGTTTCGTGCCGCAACTTTGTGGCAGTCAAAGGCAACCCACCAGCCCGCCTCCCGGACCCCGGACTGCAAAAAACTTGCACTCAAAGTGCCATTCCGCTCCATCGAAGCGGCCGAGGTGGGCCGTAAACCTTTTACCGCTTCCGTCTCAATATCGACTCAAGTCTCAGAGTCTCAGTCTAAGCCTCAGTTTCGGTTTCGGTATCGGTAACGGTCTCGGTCTCGGTCTAGGTTTCTGTTTCCCAGACGCGGCAATTAATTTCACTTCAGTTTACTTAATTCCATCACGAAACATTGCCAGACACGCACTTGCGTACGCCAAAATCATGGCCAATCCTAGAGTTTGGCCATAGAATTTATGGCCAACATACGAAGTACTTGAAGTACACAGAGAAATATGACAAACTCAGAGAAATTTAGAGAGAGAAATATATTTAACAAACAATTAAAAAGTTTCATAATTTGAATTCCTAAGAAAGCAATTCAAATTTGTGTGCCAAATTGATTTATAATTTCTTTCAGTGCCCAGAAAACTTGACCGAGTAAGGGAATTACAGGGCATACTTTCAATTTAGTTGTGAACTTTTGTGGCCAGCACTATTCACACCGCTCCAGTGGGCATTCCCATTCCGGACCAAGGTCGGAGGCTCAAGCTCCTCTAGGTTGACGTTTTGTTCGGTCTAAGTACCATAAAAAAAGCGTACAAATTTTATGGCTCATGAAGGAGGACAGCAGAGCGGTGGCCTGGCCAACATTAGCCGTACATATATTGATTATTTTTTTCGTGGAACTAAGATGGATTTAGAACACAAACGAATTGACGTTGACACTGCGGGGATGGGGCTGGAGTGGATTGAGGTGGATTGTACTTATAAGCGGAGTGGTGTCCATTGTTATTCGACGTCCGAGAAGGCAGAGAGAACACGAAATTCCATGTCGTGTTTCCGGATCGTGACCCGGGGCAACTTAAAGCTGCCATTGTGGTGTCTCATTTGCATGGAAATTCGACGGGTAGTGCTCCTCCTTCGCCGCCTCCTAAGAGTGTCAACTAACAAATTTAATGCGCCACTGAGCCGGGCAAATGTGAAATGTGTTCCGGGGCGGGAAACATGCACAATTAGCGGACTAACCAAATAACCAAATAGCCAAACAGAGTCAGCCGGGGCCGCGCTCAGATGTAGACATTTATTTATTTGGCCAGTCCAGTCGGGTTGTGGCCGCCGGGGCGATAGCTAATTAGTATAATTAACTATATAAGCGAGTGCGCTCGCCCGCCCGCCATTCGGATTGTTGCACGGAGCGTGGCAAATTGTGTGGAAGTGGCACTAAAAAGGCAATTAAAGTCCCAGTGACGGGATCATGTCGCCCGCCTCCTCCTCCACATGTAAGGCATAATTTTGTGTTCATTTTTTTTTTTATGCGCCCCAAATATTACACTCGCACACACATTCAAATTAAATAAACTAATTACGAAGTGAGCCTGCGAATCGGTACCGCAATCGGGGCCCCGAGAGCGCATTAATGAGCTTTTGATTTACCACCACTTTTCAGCTTTTGTGTATTATTTGTGACGTCCCACATGCTGCCTCACATGCGGGCGGACGGGCTAATAAGCCCAAATATAAACAAAGAGCCAAAAGGCAAAAGAAATAAAGTCAGGCCCAGGCACAGTCACTGGCAGACACGCCAAAAGCAAACACATGCCAGGCTAAGTTCGTAAAGGTAAATATTTGGAGTGGAAGGGCTGCCAGCAGAGTGGGAGGAGTGTGAAGGGACCTTTGTTTTCATTACTTTCAGATCCATTGGCAATATTACGGCCGATAGGGAGTTGCATGTCAAGTCGAGGGAAAATGTTTGAAACGACCACAAGTGGTTGATAAAATTTGATGCGTGTCTGGCGGTCCTAGAGAGAGCGCTAATGGCCGCTCGTTTCCAAACCCACAGGCCACTTCTCTTTGGCCTCCGTGTGTTTGTGTTTGCCCTCTCATTATTACCCTGTGTGTGTGTGTGGCCTTTATTGATTGACCCGCACAGCACATATACATACAAACACTCCCGCTAAACACACACGTTCTGCGCCGCAGGCTTGAGTAATGGCAACATTTGCGGCACAAATTACGCATACGCCTCGCCTGCCGCGGACACATTCAATAAGCATATTAATATTATTAAGTTGCGTGCAATCAATGCAATTTATTTGGGAGCGTGTCAATCAAGCCATCAGCAGACGTCCAGGCGACACGTGGAGTACCTGAGTCCGTCGACCCGGCACTATTACCTGGACAGGTGTCTTTAGTGCAATGTTCTGTCATAGAAAATATTATTACAATGATTATAGGCTGATAAGAGCATAGTTGTTGGATGTAAAGAATATTTAAATTCTTAAGGGAAATCCCTATAAAGAGTAAATATAAAAAATCAATTAGCTTTAAACTTTAATGCGAAACTCATCCTAGACCGGCTTCTGTGCTTTTTAAGGCCAATATCCTCTCACAAATAATGGTATTTCTAAAACTCTTAAAAACAGTCATCAGCTTATAACTTTAAAAATTCGAATTCAATGAGTATTAAGTCAGTGAAAAGAGTACAAAAACCATGAAGAATTTCCACCAGAAAGCTCCCCTTTCATGGTAAATAAAAAATGAAAATGCGGTCAAAGAGACCTGTCTCTCCGCAAGGAAAAATAAATTACTTTTCAACTTTAATCTGCAGCTCAAATAACGCGCTGAAATGTGATTAAAATAAGCTCACCAAATGCGGGCGTTAAAAAATATGCATAATAAATAAATGCTGGGCGTAATTAAGAATTGTCGACAAGAGCCGCTGAACATCCGGCCCTTTTCCGAGCTAGTTTTAAGTTGAATGTGGGAAAACTTGCGCATGAAAATTAATTTCCATTTTCATTATTCATATTTGTCGTTGTCGCAGGCCCCGCCCCTCAAAAAAACCCACACACACACAACTCCCGCGTTCTGCAAGTTGCTTTTGTGGATTTGTGCTTTTAATTGCTGGGGTGACATGCGTCCTGTGGCACTCCCTTCGTGTTGCTGCCACTGCCACTGCCACAGTCATTCCAATAAAAACATTTTATTATTTACTGTTTTACAGTTTAACGCGCTAACAACTTGGCGAAGCAGCATCATTCAGTTTCAGTTTTACCCGTTTTCCGTTTTCCATTTTCCGTTTGTTTCCCTGCAACTTGTTGCCAACTTAAATTGCTTTGCCCGCCAGGGAGTTGGGGCAACAAACTGAGGAACAGGAGAGGGAAGGGACTCTCGATTGCGCAACGTATTGCGCAATTGAGGCGATTTAATAATCCGGCGTTGCGCCATTAACTGATCCGGCCATCAGAACTGACACATTCAATCACTGTCAGAAACAGAGACAGAGAGGCAATTGGCAGACGAGATCGATGGGCGGCGGGTGGGAGGCCTACCATATGGAGTCCTTTTAATATTGGTAAATATGTCTTTTGTTTTGCAGGTGACATGGCTGAAGGTTGACAAGGGCAAGTTCTTCGAATTCATAAACGGACGGAATCCGCCGTTCCGGAATTCCACCATCGAGGGAGCCGAAATTGACGTAAGTACCCCGTTTGGGCCACTTATTTGCTCAATCATCATTACCGCCTGTCAGTCCACGGCCAGTAATTGTCCTCGGATTAGGCACGGCCGAGTGGTCTATAGACCATGGTAAATTGCAGCTAATTGGTAGACACTTCCTCTGCAGCTCCATTGATTCGCTAATGAGCATTCGGTGTCCGCTACTCTAATCCTTGTGCATTTTTCTCCTCTCCTTCTGCTCCTCCTTGCAATTAACAATTAACATTTAACAGTGGGACAACTCCAACGAGCAGCAGGTGACGCTGAAGGATGTCCAGTTCGATCTATCCGGCCAGTTCTACTGCGAGGTCTCCACGGATACACCCATTTTCACCAAGGCCAGCGCCGACGAGCTCATGAGCGTGTTCCGTGCGTAACAATTATCTCGGCTATTTACACCTGGCCCCACTCTAATTATGGTTCTTCGTATCTTCCCTCCACAGTGCCGCAGACGGGCCCGCCCACCATTAAGTTTCGCAAGCGAACGCCCTTCGCGGTGGGCGAGAAACTTTTCGCCCTGTGCAACACCACCCGCGGCCGGCCCGCCCCCCACATTACGTGGCTAATCAATGGGAAAAAGGTGCGTATGCGTGATATTTGAAACGACCAATTCAGCAATTGGCAATTCGGCAATCCACAATCCACAATTCGCAATTCGATTGCGCAAGCTTACGAACATTGTTTGTGACAGTGCTGAGTACTTGAAAAGGTACAGAAAATGGGATTTAAAGTAAATACAAAATTTAAGAGATATAAAAGCAATTAAGGTTTTAATTTTACCTCAATTAACTTGATATTTGGATTGATTTTATGTATTTAAAGTAATTTAAAATGAATTATTTCATATATACTTTTTCTTAAAAGTCCTTTAAAAAGTTTACTAAAAAATCAAATAAATCTGTAACAAATGATGTATTTAATTTAGTCAAAGATATAGTCATTTTTACCCACAAAATACAAATAGAACCGCCAGCACTGTCTGTTGGTAATCAGAGCCAATTTTCATTGGATTATTTACGAATCGTCTATGTGCGAAAACCGCCGCCGGGCATCAGGTTAATCAGTGGGATAATGCACTCCCAACGACTGCCTGGGGATGTGGAATGTGGCTGGGCATTGAGATTACCATCAGTTTAAGCCATTTCATAATTATGGCCTACATGGGCGGTCGGTCGGTCGGGCAGCTCGCTCATTTTAATTGCAAGCCGTCCAGAGCCAGATGCTGTCGCTGGCGAGAGGAAATGAATTTAAATAAATTTATTATGACTGCCAGTGGCGGCTGTGCGGGGGCGGGGGGGTTATATATGTGGGAAAACTCTAAAATGAAATTTATTCATAAACGCGGCCCCAGGCAGCAGCTCCGGTCCGAGTGCAGTGTGTGTCCGCGTGGGCAGCAGATGTGGATCTGGTCCATATTTAATTCCAGCCGGCCAGAAGGGAGTCGGAGCTTTGACATTGAAGTGACTTTTGTGCACAGCTCATTGTAATTGTTGCCGAGTGCCCTCATCATCATCGTCCCAGTAACCACTCCACTCTCTGACTCATTGGGGGATCCTTTGTGTTTCTCGGCAGGTGGAGGACAAGTACGTGCGCACCCACCACGTGTTCTCCTTCAATGGGAAGCACCAGCGCCGCACGCAGCAGCAGCAGCAGACGCAGCTGAGTCAGCAGCAGCTGCAGCAGCAATTCTACCAGCAGCAGTACTATAACCAGTACCATCAGCAGTACCACATCCCTGTCGGCCAATTTATGGACCGCTACGACAAGAGCCTACGCTGGCCAGCCGGAGCAAGAGCGGGTGAGTAAGCCACCAGGCACTGGGAGAAAAAGGGGAAATTTAAGATTGAAAAAATCTCTCATAAAATCTGGATATTTTAAAGCAAACTAAAGACTATAATCGGCCTTTTCAATGGTAGATATTTTGGATAAAAAAGTTATCTATAATTTCTAAATAAATATAACTTGGAATATCTTCAAATATATTCCCCAAAATTTATCTCAGTGCCTGTCTGCCTTTGACAGCCAACAAGCTGTGAAGCACCATCGACTGATGGGACATTTGGGCACTGCTGTTTGAGCTCCAAATGATGGACTGCCACTGCAGCATTTACGTTAATTAGTTTGATTGCTAACGCCATTTCCTTTGCTCCCTCTCATGTTTGCTGTTTTTCCTTTGGCTCTGCAGATGAGTTCCCGCACTTTGTGTCGCATCACCACGAAGGACACGGCCACCATGGCGGCGGCAGCATCTACAACAATCCCTTTGGATCCCTGGCCAACTACCATGACGTGGGCGAGTTCCATGAGGTTCACCAACGCAACTACGACATCAACAAGAAGCTGGAGATCAAGAAGCAGCAGCAGATGGAACTGAAGAAGCACAGGTAAGTCCAGGTAGCAGGGCCATTAATAAGGCCTGCTCGGTGAACTGTATTTATGAGTTATATGAATTAAAAAGCTGCAAGTTCCAGCCAACTGCCAGGGTCCTGGGTCTCTGGGTCCGGTGGCTTGAAAAGTTTTCCTCCGCCGGGCGCAAACTTTTCATATTCTTATCAATTTCCCAGGTTGCGTGTGTGGCGTGTTTATTAAAGTTTCCTTATCTATGGTCTAAAAGGATTTTGCCCTGGCTAAAGCCAATGGCTGTTGGCACATTGTTGCCTGGCTGGCGGGCTAACCTGGCTAGCTGGCTGGCTGGTTGGCTGGTTGGCTGGCGTCTTTGCCTGCTTGCCTTTTGTTGTATAACGCATAAATAAATTTTGTGGCCACCCCCTAACCTTGGCGTTGCTTTTTCGAAATCTTTACGTGGCGCGATTGGATGTGAAACGTAAATGAATGCAATAAATTATTTACGTTCACCTGTGATATTAAAAATCAAGCAGAGAAACTTTTCCAATATAACAACTTTTGGCCCCCACTTGGTGCGGGTCGAAAGAAAGTGGAAACGTGGCTGTGTACTACTTGTATATATACATATATATGATCCCGGCTAAGAAGGGAGTGCCCCAGAGTGGCCCAGAGTGGCTCAGAGTGGAGTGAGCCTGTGGTGTGGTGTCAGCTTAATGAAAGCCACGACTCGCTTGGCGCTTCCACGAAGTGGCTGCTCTTTGAAGTCCGCATATTGCACATACGCCACGTGGCACGTCTCGGGGACCTGGAGTTGGGGGCTTTGACTTTGAAATAGAAGTGGTCCTGGGTCCCGGGTCCCGGATCCCGGATCCAGGTCTTGGAACCACCTGAGTGCAGAGCAATAAAATACCATGTTGAGTGCCTGACAGCCGGACAGCAATTGGGCATGCAAGCTGTGCACCAGAGCTGTGGCTTGCACTGAGGAAAAGGAAGTTCTTCAATAAGAACTTCTTAGAAAATAAAAGAATTTACATACTTAATACTTAAAATAGTTCTTTGTTGTAAATTATGTCACCAAGTTTCCCCTTTGTTTCCTAAATCATTTTTCCCTACTTAATAACTTTTTTTTTAGATGTAAGCCACTTCCGTTGACAGACTATGGCCAACGTTCTAAAAAAGGACCAGTTAAAATGTCACAGCTCTTGGTAATTGGCAAATGAATTTGCCATTTCAAGACTCGGTTACTCGCCGCTTTGCTTTCGCATTTCCATAAGCCGAAAAAGTTTCGAATTCAGCCTCCGTAGAACGCGGAGTTTATGGCCACTAAAAAGTTGGCAGCAGCCGCGCATGTGTGTGTGTGTGTGTGAAATAAGCTCACTTGGTTAATTTGCCATAAAGTAAAAACCATAATTTACACTCGTGCCATTTCCTTGCCGGGTAATCAGCGAATGCTAATTGCATTTGCCGCCGGGTAAGAAGCACGGGCGGCAGCACTCGAAAACTATTTTATAAATAATTTCCCACAATTCAGAATGAGTGGGAAAGCTGTAAGAGGCGGTCCTGCAGTCCTGCAGCGGGGGAACTAATTTCGCTGAGAGCCCAATGGCAATAAGAAATAATTTAAATTCAAAGCGCACGACACGGTAACGCTCAGCATAAGCATAAGCTTGAGATGTAGCTTCATCTTTTTTATTTTCAGCCAAAAGAAGTTTCGAGGAAAATGTGGGAAGGAATAACTCTTATAAATAAATTAAAAAAATAATTTATCCAAGCATCTAAATCATATCAAAAATTAAAAATATTTATCTAGAGTTACAGGTGTTTTAAGCTCATGAACAAATTAATATATCTAAAAAACTCACCTCAAGTGCAGGGTAAAAAACTTTTTTTCACACCTTGCCAAGGTAATAGTTATCCCCTCTGCTGGCCAGGCCAGACACCTGTAGACGGGCTTCAGTTATGGGCTTATGTGGGCGTGATTTCAGCCCCTAACCCATCACGAATAAATGGAAGCCCCTTCTGCCATAAAACCATGTGATAAGCGTTGCATATTTATGTAGCCGAGGACTAAAAAGTGCACATGCAGCAGGCAAAACAAAGGCGGCAACAATAACAAATAACTGGCAGTGGGAGGGGCGGGTAGCAAGGACAAGGAGCGGTACAACAATAACCAGTAACTGCCAGCGTTTATGTGCATGCCAATGTGCATAAATTCCTTGGCCTCTCTCTCTCTGTGTGGGTAGTTGTGCATGAGTGTGTGTGTGGGTTGCCTGGCCAGGCGTGGAATAAACTGCGCTGTTTATTAAGTTTGTGCACCGCACGTATGTGTATGTGTGTATGTGAGTGGGTTGTGCGGGGGTGTGGCAAAAATATTCATGTTATTTTATGCAAATGCAATGCTAATGTCAGGCCCTTCGCCCTTTTGCCCTACACTCAGAGGAACGTGATTTTTTCGCCCTTGTTTATTGGCATATTTCTGGGAAATTATTGAGTTTCTTTCAGGAGAATATTAAAAGGAAGTTGAAGAGCAGAGAAATAAAGGAAATACTTTGTTTTTAAATGGAGAAAATTACCTTTTTGTATTCCTGAAGGTTTTAACTCAACTTTAAAGGTTTAATATTCATGTTTTTATATCTCTACTAAAACGAAAATATATTTTTAAAAGCCAAGCCCTGTTTTGTTAACTTATAAAAATTATAATGAATAAACTCCAGGGCAAAAGAATACATTCTGAAGCAATAAATGCGCTTCATCATTGTTATCACAACCCCAAGGTGATTTCACACAAAGTAAAATATTTTTACGAGTGTAAGCGAGCTTAGCGACCTTGCGGGATTTATGCACAGAAAAAATTCTGGTGGGTTAAATGAACAATTTCTTTTGGTTGAATAACAGTAAAGCTACTGTCCATGTATTTTGTTGTTGGATTTGGTGACTGCACGACAGTTTATATGACAGTCAATTACAGT
>JAEIIL010022553.1:0-38000 GCA_018905715.1 Drosophila lini
ACTGACCGAGTTATTAATTAATGCCACAAAAACTGGTCAAAAACCCCATAGTGCACTGATTGCGAGACTCTCGCCTGTCGCTAAGAAATTTTTGGTTCCATTTTCGTTGTATGAAATGAGTAGTCTATATGTTGTATGGTTAGTGGCTGAACTTAGACCTATGCGTCAGGTTAAAACGTTTAATTTAAAAGTGTAGAAAATACGGTTTTTGGGTACACTTGATGTACCGTAAGCTCATTACTCTTCCTTTAATCTTTAAAAACTGTTCCTGCCCTTAAAAAAAAGTTTTTATAGTTTGGAAAAATAAATATTGGTCTCTCATTTGTATTAATATTTTACCATTTATTTCAGAGTGTGTCAAATTTGATTTTGAATTTGGAAAAATATCTATACAAATTTAAAATACGATATCTCCAAAACCCATACAGATTTGTGAAAATGTTGAAGTATTACAGTACAAAAACAGTGATAAAGTAACGGTTCGTTTTGCAAAAAAAAAAATTTTATTAAAGTTATCCAAAAATCTTTTTTTTTCACTTTTTAGATGGAATATTTTAAAAACCAGGCGTATAGACAATTTTCTGAGGACGGATTGAAGTTCGACTTTCAAGTGATTACAAATTTTATTAAAAGACTCATCGGAAAGCCGAGTATTTATTCTTACTCTTTAATTGATGTATCCGTTCATCGATTAGAAAAAATACCTTTTCGTCTTCAAATATTCTTCCGATTTCCCAATCCCAACCAACAAACACCCTTTAAAATTATTTAAAGTGATTACAAATTTTATTAAATGACTCTGCGGTTATGCAACTAGGCTCTAAACATAAAACAGTCGACTAAATGTAGTATCTAAGATTAGCATTGCATAAAAAGTGTGTGTGGGGTGTGTGTTTTAGACACTTAGATCTATGTACAAGTAGAAATTACAAAGGAATTGTGTTTATGGCAAAAGGGGGAAGAGTAGCCGCATCCTCGTCGAGGACTCCTCTTCCTACTTGTTGAAGTTCTCGATCTGCTGGAGGACCCAGCTACGAGAGGCCGACTGGCAGACGATGACACCACCTACTGCTCCGAGTCGCAGCTGATCCTTGGAGGGCTTTGGGGCCATCTGTGGGGGATGCTGTTGCTGATGATGATGATGAGAGTGAGACGAGGCCGGACGTGGTCCCAAAGGAGGCGGCGGGGGCGGCGGACTGGTAGGACGCCGCGGCTGTAGCTCATAGTCCCCAAGACGCTTGTCGTTGTTGTCGTCACTGTAAATGGCCGAGTCCCGGAAGTCGTTCTCGAGACTATCCTCCACCTGCTGCTCGTACTCGAAATTGGCTGAGGATACTGGAGGCGGTTCCATGCCCGAACGCTGCTTGCGCTGCTGCTCGCACATGCTGTCGCTGGAGGAGGAGGTCAGCGAGAAGACCGAGTCGCGTTCCGAGTGGTTCAGGAGCGGTGCCAGGCCGAAGAGGGTCTTGGGATCGGCGTAGTCCACGTGGGCCATGCGCTCGCCCACCGCATCGCTGCCCTGGCGATGGAGCACGCTCTGGCGGCACATCTCGCTCACGTCGGACACACGACGCTCCGGCGGACGATTGGAGCGACCGAAGGCCATGGTCAGGTTGTCGATGGACTTCAGGGCCCGCGGCAGCAGAGAGCTTTCCGAGCCCGAGCCGGAGACCAGGCTCTTGGGCACCGCCTCCATCGAGAGGTTGATCACCGTGCTCTGGCTGTCGCGCTTCAGCGTGGACCCGGATCCGTGAGAAGAGTTGGAGGTGGACGTGGAGGAGGAGCTGCAGCTGTCCCGATGCACCGCGTCCTCGCCCACGCGCTGCAGCACTCCGTCCGGTGAGTAGACCAGCGTGACGTAGTCTGACTCCGGTCGTGGAGCTGGCGGGGCAGCCTTGGAGCGCTTCTTCAGTAGCTGGGCCGACTTGGCGCGTCCCAGGACGGGAGAGAACTTGTAGGGGACGTGGACGTTGCGCAACAGGGTCTCGTAGATGGGTTCCTCGCTCCGCCCAGCATCCACAGCGTCTTCCTTGGCCTGCTTTAGCTGCTTCTCCAGTTCCAGGGGCGGCGGAGACCGCGATGGGGGACGCGGCGGCGGTTGGAAGGGACCTCGATTCGTGTCTTGGACTGGACTCACGGGACTCTCGCGTCGTTTCTGCTGCTTGTTGTAGATCCTCTCGAACTCCTTGGTGTTTTTGAGCAAGTCCAGCACGATCTGGGCGTCCCTCTTTGACTTCTCCGCCGGCGAGAGCAGCTCCGTCTCCGCCTGGTCCCTGGCCGCGTAATACTGATCCGACGAGGATTCGTCCAAGGTGGCCGCCTCTTGCGCCAACTCTATTTTCGTTTCCCTTTCCGGCCGGAGCTCCTCCGTGGATTCTGTGATCTTGAGCACTGTGGCGCTGCTGCTGTCGAACTCGCTGAGATCCATGTAGAACTTTGAGCAGCTCTTGGTGCTGTTCCGCTGCTTCTTCATGGTGGCAATCCTCTTGGGCATCGTCTTGTGGTTGTACTGCCGCACCTCGAAGAAGCCCTTGCCCTTGGCCTTGCGCTCGCTGAGATCGGGCTTGCTGCCCCTCAAGGAGGCGGCGCTGTCCTCGTCCTGCTCTAGTTCCCGCTCCGCCTCCTCGTCCAGGCTGAAGCCTCCGATCCGGGGTACCGACTTGCTGCGCTCTTTGAGGGCTTTGTAGCTGAAGACCGGAGACTGCGACTTGCTGCTGCGACTGCGCTGATCCCGCAGGATGCAGGAGCACGGATCTGGCTGATCCTGCTCAGGCTTTGTTTCCTGGCTGCATTTGCAGGCGGCTTCCTTGGGCGGAGACTTGGTCTCCTCCTTAGCGGCGGCATCTCGCTTGCGGTACCTCATGGCAGCGGCCAGCTTCTGCAGGGCCGTGTCGTCCAGGCTGTTGTTCCGGGACAGGGGCTTCGATGGCTTCTCCTGGCTGGGTTCTTCCTGTTCCGCCTCCAAGGACTCGTTGAAGCTGTCGAAGGAGCTGGAGTTGGCCACCGTCTTCCTCTTGAACTTGGAGTTTCGCTGCCGGATCTCGCTGCGCCGACACGCGTTCCGCCGCTCCAGATAGGTGGGGGTGGAGTTGCTGCCCGAGTGGAGGCTCCACTTCCAGGTGCTGCGATCCGGCGTCCGATCTGGGATTAGGTGAAGTGGATTAGTCGAGGTCTGAGGCTGTGCTTCCGAAAGAATGATAAGCGGCGGAGGTGAGTGACATGAGGGGAGCAGGAGGTGGGCGATAAACAAACACCAGTGCGGATGCATTCTAACTAGGGATCATGCGGTAACCTTCAAGATTGGTTAGTAACTTGGTTAGTGGGTGAGTTAGTTCGTTCTCAGTTCGATTATGAGCAAGTGGGATCGAGAGGAGGAATAAATGCATGCAAACAAACACAGAGCCCGACCGAGTTAGGAGGCCAATTACAGCTAGCAAACCAGGTACAAGTACGGGTGCGGTTCTCGCAATACTTACTAGGCTCTTCGGACACCAGAGTTACGTTACGCTAGCGAGAGTACTACGATTACGATTAGGATGTTTACAGTTAGATGTACTTGGTTGGGGTTTACAGTTGTCTACAGCCCTTAGTTTCTGTCTGATCGGTTTGGTTTATATATATTTTTGGTTGGTAATTAGATATCGGTCTCAGTCTCTGGGTGTGGGGTTTAGCCTTAGAACGAACGCCTTAAACACTAGTCAAAGTTTTTTCGTTTCTTTGTTTTGGGGTGTTTAGTTTTAGAATGCATCACTGGTAGTACTACAACGGTAAACATATAGCAATTCATAGAGTAGAGTTAGATCAAATCGGCAGTTTACACAGATCATTTAAATTAGTACTAGCCTAGGACACCACCTCACCGCGGAGGACCAAGAAAAGAAACCCCCAACGATTCGGATCCGGTGCACAGATAAATATACACATATATATGTAGATATAAAGTAGCAACTGCACCAGGTTCGCAATTAAAATTTCGCCTACATCGGGGCCCAAGTAATAAATCAAATCCCGGCCAACGAGGCGTCGACAGATTTGGCACGATTTTGGCGAAAGGCTGCCTGGAGTCGCCACTTGGTTATGTCACTTCGCCGCAGTCGCCGCAGCTGGAGCGTGCGAATCATAAGTGCACTGCGAGAAAAGTAGATCCTACTAGCCATGGTACACAGAGAGATAATTATCAAAAAGTTAAATAAGAATGGATCTTCTGAGGTTCAAATATTGTAATTATACATTTGCTTGCAGTAAAGCTCTTTTATATGAAATCTTAGGGATTTGTATTAGGATATTTATATCCATCGATATGTATCATATTTTATCGTTGCGACAAATAGATTTATATTTAATATATCGAACTATGCCAAGATAGGTCCTAAGCCTCTTTTAAACAAGTATTATAAAAAAAAAACTTTGAGCTAATATGATTAAAAAATAATCGGTAATAAAGCTATTTCTAGTTCGATAATGTTTAAATGGATTTTAAACAAAATATTATGAATACATCAAGATCAAATATTATAAATAAATATAAACAATTTATAAGTTGTAAATTATAGTGATAAAACTTGGAAGTTAATTTAAATTCATATATGATAGATATTGTATCCTCTCAATAAGATATTTAAGGTTTCAATGGTAAGAATAGACCCTTGAATTAGGCCCGACTTGCAGCCATTTCTCTCTCTGTGACTATCCTCCCGCCGACGACGACGACAGGTCGACAGGCATTACATTACCCAACTATAACAAGTACCCGCATGTGCATAACTGCAGACACTTCATCATCTCGTGCAGTCCCCAATCCGAATCGTTAAGTGTTTTTTGGCCACATGACAAACATAACAGCAACAGGAAAAACAAAAACAAAACAAAACGAAAGAAAAAGAAAACAAAAACTAAAACCCTAGAGCTAAGCCAGAAAGCTAAGCCAAGTTAGCCAAGTTAGCAGGCAATCCAGGCGGGGAGCGCTCACCTTCCTCGTTGCCCAGCTGGTAGACCAGCTCCTTGGCGCGCATGGGAATGTCAAGCTTCTCCAGCATGACACCTTTGATGTGCTGCGTCCAGATGCGCTTCTGGTCACGATTCCGGGCCGTCAGCTTGATCTGGTGCCGGGGCTCGTCGAAGGGAATCACGTAGAAGCTGGTCGGCTCCCCGGGCAGGTGTTCGCTCAGCATCAGGTTGTTTTGCTGTCGATTGATCGGGGATTGGGATTAGTGCCACGGGAATATATATATATAGATACCCACCGATATGTAGGTCTTGAACTGCAGGCGTCCATCCTCCTTCTGTTTGGTGATGATCAGCATCGTGGCGAACAGCAGCACCAGGCGGGGCTTGTTGTGCTGCTCCATCAGCAGGCCCTCCTGCCGCAGTTCGCCCAGCACAGTTAGCTCTGGAATGGGACATGGAAATGGCAAGGCGATGGTTATAGCATTTCCTCATTACATAAGTGGACCAGCGCTCTCACCTGGTCCTAGCCAGCCGTCCAGTATCCCCGACAGCTCCTTGACGCGGCTCTGCTGCTCCTGCTTGCGCTTCACCTGGTCAATGTTGTGCGCCACCTGGCGCATGATCACGTGGGCCTCGGCCACCTCCTTTAAGTCACAGTGCTTGCGAAGGCTCTGTAGGGAGAAGAGGAAGTGGAAAGTCATGTAGCGTCACTCGTCGTCAGCCGTCACCCACTTTCCCCACTTACGTCCAGCAGCAGATGGTACTTGAGGATGCGCTGCACCGGCTTCAGCAGATAGGAGCCGAGGGGCAGCCGGTGCTGGAGTCCCTTCTGCGTGGAGGCCAGCAGCGTGTAGGTGTAGGTGGCCTGGAGCAGCTTGGTCAGCAGCGAGATGGCCTGCGGGTAGCTTGTGCTGCGGGAAGGAGAGGCATTTATGACATATGTGACATGGGCTTTTAGGTCTTCATCTTCGGATCGGGCATTAAATCTGAATTTCAAATGGGAATCGAGGGAGTCAGGAAGTCAGCCGGAGGGAGCGGATGATGTATGCCGACGTGTCATTGGGGGCGACAAATCAAACTCTGGCCATCGGACCGAGCTCTCCAAATTGGCATCGCGGCCAGGTAAACGTCAGCGTTTAAATGGAACATGGCGTGCCTGGATTGCCAAGAGACGCCATCGCCATCGTCTTGGCCATCGTTTCGTGTCATGCTGCTAGCTAAAGCTTGGCCTATCGAGATCGTTTTTGGCCTGGTCGTTACCGTTCTTGGCCGAAGCCCCAGAAACAGTATCGTAGATGGAGCGAACACGCCATGTGGCGATGGTCAGCGATGGTTGCAGTGATTCTTTTCTTTTTTTAATTTTCCCCGAAAGCAGGAACAACGAGATCGCGGCGGGAGTTTGACTCATAGTTACAGAGATGTGTAAACAACCGTCAGGATGAGGCATTATAATGTATAATTATAGGAAAGTAACAAGAGCGGATTGATAAGAGTTCGAAATCTTGTGGTATTTAGTACTTAAAATATACATAGATACTTTGGTGGATCCCTAAATACATTAAATTTAAGAAGGTAAAAATACCAAATGGATAAGGATCAGAAATATTACACGTATTACAGAAACTTCTAAGTTCTTCTAAGTTAAGAAAAAATTAGTTCAAGAGTGAACAAAACTAATCTCCAAATTAATGTATAAATAATGACTGAACTTGGTATGTAAACGATAAGCTTTGAGTGAGTAATTTTTAAAAGGCTCTGCCTGATAAGACCCAAGTTTCCAAGGTACTGCTGGTGATAAGATTAAGCAAAGTTACTTTGAAAGTATTTAGGGATTTCCCCGAAGTTTCAGAGGCTTATTAACACCCTGGTGTGTCATCCACTCACCAGTAGGTTGTGTACACATCAAAGCCGTCGCGCAGGTCAATGAAGCATCTGGCAATGCGGCCGGGCTCCAATCCCGTGTTGACCAGCCGCTGGAGCAGCATCGAGTTGAATTCGTAAATCTCTTCAATGTTCGCGAAGAGTATTTGCAATTCGTCCACGCGCAGGCAGGCGCGCTCCTTCCAGTCGTTGAGGTACCTTTAAGGTCGAAGGTCAGCAATATTAGAATCTGGAGTTACTCGAAGCTTATAACAGATCTCACCCCTTGATGACCTGACCCAAATCCTCGACGAAGCTGCGCTCCGAGTCCACAATCTCCAGGCAGGTCTTCTCCAGGACACTCATGGCGGGCGGATGATGGTGCGGATGATGATGGTGCGAGTCCCCCAGATCGTTCTCGCTCTCCGCCAGACTCTCCACGCTGGCCAGGTACGAGGTGGCCGTGAGCTTGCCGTTGAGCAGCTGGTCGGAGCCGGAACTGGAGCTGGAGGAGGTTGAGCAGATAGAGGAGGAGGACAGCGGCCGGTTGTTCAGGCGAGCCAGCTCACTTAGCCGGGCGGCAAACTTGGGCTTGATATCGGTCAGCCGGTCCAGACTCTCCGCCGACAGCTTGTTGGCCTCCTCTAGCTCGGCCAGCTGCTCGGCTGTGGGCAGCTTCAGGGGCACGCCGCCTCCCAAAGTACTGGCCTTGGCACCAAGGCTCTTGGTGCGGGCATAGGTTAGCAGCGGCGAGCTGGAAATCGTGGAGGCGCAGGCGGCGGAGCTGCTCCTGACCAGCGGCTTGCTCACCAGCGGCTTGTTCACCGCCTCTACGAGCTCCTCACCGGGTCCGTCCATAGCCCAGGGATCGGCCAGAGTCAGGCGCTCGATGTGCTGCGCCACCAGGTCAAAGTTGATAGTGTCCACTATATCCACCGGACTCAGGGGCTCGCTGCACACGAACTCCTTGGCCTTAGGATTGGGCTTCTGATTTTGGTTCAGCTTCGGAGTGGGTGTGGTTGGGGTTCCGGGTGTTCCAGGCGTTCCCGGCTTCGCCTGCTGCAGTTGCACACTGGTGGCCGCCAGCTGCTCCATTTCGATCAGCTTGATACTCTGCTGAGAGTCGTACCGCGGCAGGGTCAGTTTGCGCGTCGCCTGGAACGGATGCCCATCGAAGTGGAAGGGCGTCCCCGGCACAGATTTGTTCGTCGGCGTCCGATCCTCGTCCTTGTCCGCTCCTGGTTTCAGCTTCTCGGCTGCGGCAAAGTTCAGTGATTGCAGGTACTCCGTGCTGGAGTCAAAGGTGGCCACAAGTTCGCTGCCCGACTGCGTCGACAGCTTGCCGGTGATCTTGGACAGGGGTATGTGGGAGAGCTTCAGCTTGGGCGTAGACCCGACGCCCTGCACTGGCGATGATCCACTGCTGTGGGTCTTGATGTAACGTCCCTGGGTGGGACTCCTCTGGGGCTGCTGCTGCTGCTGCTGCAAGGCCTCGATGGACACCGCCTCCACGGGTTGTATATCCGAGTGCGTGATGATCCGGTGAACGTTGGGGGACAGGATGCGGATGTTGCTGCCCCGCCGACTGCCGCTGGAGGCGAGACTGCTGCTGCTGCCGTGGATGCCGCTCTGGCTCTGGTTCCGCTGCACCACCAGCCGGCTCAGCTGTGCGCCGTCGGGCTCATCGCGCAGGCCCGCTACCACCAATGGCAGCGGTGGCAGTGGCCCCGGGTGGTTCGACCGGGAGCTGGACTTGGCTAGCGTGTAGCTGGCGCCCTGGTCATCGCTGGTGGAGACACTCGCCGAGGAGTCAGCGGCGGAGGAGGCGGAGGAGGAGTCACTGGTGCTGCTGCAGTTGCTGTTGCTCCGCTTGGGCGTCGAGTCGCCGCTGCTGGAGGCCTTCGCTTCGTGGGATGTCGCCGAAGAGGATGTCGTGGGCCCAGCGCCCAGGCTGTTCGTCAGGGTGTCGTAGATGCCCAGCAGCGAAGGTGCCAACTCTGTGGTGCTGCCTGTAAATGTAGGAGAATGTGTTATAGTTTTATTCGTTTAACTCGAATACTTTTATAAATTTTGATTATGAAAAGGAGCCATGGAGTGACGATCGTATTTCCCTTAGGCTCCAAAGCGCGTGTCCCGTGGGCGTTGCATTCCCATTCCCAGTCCCGAACACATTCAATACCCCAGCGATCCATATCGATCGATGGAGGTGCTGCCATGTTGATGGCCACGCAACACACACGCTCGTAATCCTGCGATATTTGCCATAATTTTGTTGCATAAAATGATTTATGCCGGGGCCAAACAACAACGGCAGACGGAGGACAGAGGACGGCGCTGATGTATTGAGTTGTTTAGCCGCAGGATGCATGGCCAACGAGCCGCGGTCAGAACGTGGCCATCAGTCAGTGCAGGCTAGTATTCTGGCCCGGCTTCGAGTTGCTCTCGGCATCGCAATCCGAGCCAGAGTCGGAGTTGGTAACTCGGCCTGGTCGGCCGCATAAATAAGTAGGTTGCTGCTGTTCGCCTGCCTGGCGGCCTGACATGTGAATTGATATGCCAACGCAACATGGCAAAACCACAACGCGCAGCAGCAACATGGCAACAGGCAACACCAACACCAACATGCCAAGCCTGGCAACATCGACAAAAGACGCAGAACATCGACCCGACCGACTCAACGGCAATTGGCATGGGCATGGACATTGGACATTCCCCAAGCCTGGCCGAGGCCTGCTGCTCATCATTTCTCACAAACGGTTCAATTAATCAATAGCGCTCGCAACTGCGGATTTAATAACATTATCGACAGGGAGACTTGATCTATAAATTATAGATCGCGTCACTCAATAGTCAATAGTGCATGCAGGCCACTTTTAATGATTGCTCTTTGTTCAAGGAAAAAACAAGATCGAATTGCGATCTTTTAACTTAGCTTATTATACAGAAAATATATGTAAACATACACTATACAGATACTGATAAAGATAATTATTTATTAATTCTTAAATTTCTGAAATTTACCAATACCACACAAATTCCCAAGTTCAAATTTAGAGTACAAAATATGAGGCTAAATAAATATTATATTTTTCTGGCTGGAAACTGTAACATAAGTAACGTAAAGAACGGCTCTCGGCTCCATATTTAACATGCTACATTTTGAAAACATTACATTTTTCTTACTCTGCATTTCTACCCAAGACAAAGACCCTAAAATTGCACTTATAGCCAACATCGTAAATTCTATAAATAAAATACCAGGCAGGGGAGATTTCATTTGCATTCTGCATTCTACCATTCCAGCATCTGCATCGGCATCTGCGAGTGCGAATGCCCGTGCTAATGCCCCCTCTCCCTTGTGGCAACTTCATTAAGGCCACAGTTTATGCGATTATCGGTTAGCACATTTGGCTAACAACATAACAGCCCATACATCTCACTTCCCGCTGGCGCAAAGGCTGAGCAAATCAGGCAATTAACTTTTTTAAGACAAAACTGCGGCCCACGTTCGCCGGCTACCGGGGAATCGCTGGAGCTGGTTTCCAGCTATTCGGATTCTGCCAGTGCCATGAGCAGCATCCTCCCATCCACGGTAGCCGACGGGCCACTTTTTCCCCTAATTGCGAATGGTGTCAATGCGGCCCGGAGCTTGGAGTTTGGAGTTTGGGACTCGCGATTTTCTCGGCGCGGCGGCGGCGGCAACATGTTGGGCAACATTTTGCAAAAGCCACGAACAACAATTAGTTTGCATGAGTGCTGCCACGCCCACCGCCTTTTCGGGGAGACTGACGACAAGTCGTAAACATGATTTGTACATTTAATTTTCCATCATTCTGTCTGATTATTTTGCGTGGGCAGAGAGCGAGCGCAGACAGAGCAGATACTCCACCGGAATGGCCAATAGACAGTTTGGATGCATGGATGCTATATAGCTTTTTTTATTGCCAGAAACTACTCTCGCACTCGCCGTCATCCTGCAGGCTGACCCAGTTTGACGGCGAAGCGTTTTGCTTAATTGCCAAAACGTGGGCCGTGCCGACAGGTTCCCCAATGGGTAACCATACAGAGAGGAAAAATATAAGGTAACTTGCTAGAGATTTCAATAAAATAAATTAAGAAATAAAATTTGGAAAATATTATATCACAGAATACGGATATTTATCAAGGGAATATTTGGTAAATGTTAGGTTCCAAAGCACAATTAGCGTCTCGCAAAAATCTTTAAAATTAACACTGATTGTGGAACCTCGAAGGATGTATTTTACTAAATAAATAAATAAATATTTAGGTGTTTTTTTGGAATTTTTTACCTTAAGGAAGCCCTTTTTAATCCAGGTAAACTCTAAAAATACAAAAGATAACAACATATATCATTTCTTCAACATTTTTCAAATAAAATCTGAAACTTTAGTGACATTTTTTTGCTGTGACTGCAATGTTGGCTATAATCACTGCCACTTGCCGGAGAGCATTTAATTAAAAGCCAACAGCTGTGGCCGTTCCAAAACTATTTATGGCATAATTCCGCCGAGACCTGGGAAACTGTTGGCCCAGACCAGGCCGGGCCATAATCTGGTATCTGAAATCTGGAATCTGGCCGGCGATCTCCAGCAACCGGAGTGCTCAACAAATTCTGCCACAGACGCCTGTCCAAAACGGCGAAACAATGCAAAGTGAGCTCTCTGTCATTTTGCCATTTGCAATTTGCAATTTGTTTTTTTTTTCTTCTTGCAATTGGAGTAGCCCGCTCACGGCCAGAAAGGGTGTCAGGGCCAGAATGTGGATGTGGACATTGTCGTAAACGTGGAGGAGAAGGAGACCCCAGATCCGAGATCCGAGACCCGTCTGTTGGTTTTATTTTCCACAAAACCCATTCCAAAATCCAAATCCCTTTAATGCCCCGGCGACAAAGTGTCTTATGGCAGCCAGCCATTCCGAGGCGGTCGTAATTTCGAGCGACGGCTTCAGGTGTCCACTCCCCGGCGAGCGCCTCGCCTCGCCTGGAACCTGGGGCAAGCTCCCAAAGCCGGCAATTTATGGCGGGCCTGACACAATTTCATAAGGCTCCCCTGGTTACTGGCCGAAGATTACGCGATTGTGGCTAAAAATAGCCGCAGCTAAAGGTCATCCGGAGCCGCGAAGATGCAGCTGCTCTCTTGACGGATTTGCAATTTACGCGCAAGTCGCTCACTGAGTTATTCGACGCAAGGGGAAGTGCTGTCATCTGCTGGATTCGTATCGGAATCTGAAGCCGAATCGGAATCCAAATCGAAGGCGACGGATGCCGGGCGGAGACACCTTATTTATGTTATGCACGGCCAGCTGTTGAGAGCATTAAATTAATGCGCTTAGTCGCCACCATCGATGGATGGCCCAGGTCCGCGTCTGGCAATTGATATTTTAATCGGCATTTCATTTTGTCTGGCCCCGACTTGGCTTGGCGCCACGGTTAGTCTGGTGTTTAGGGAGCCGTTACAGGGAGAGAAAAAATTTATTATTAGTCTGAGTTGAGCTTAAACAGTGGTAAAGGAAAGAGTGGGTTCCGTTTTCCCTACAAGTAATTGAAATTATTGTAAAGTTTGATATATATGAACCAGAAATATTTAAGAGTATCGCATTTAACGTAAAAATATCGAAAAAATTACAATAAATTTAAATTTTATGCTCTTTCTGCCGTCTCTAAGCAGGAGTGCCAAAGAAATCTAAGCTTTTTATGCATATTAAATCGTTTTCGATATTTATTATCACAACAAGGTAATATTAGAAGCTGCCTTAACTCGTCCTTAATATTACTTAATATTTAAAATTATCCCTACATTTCTGACAGTGTACACCTTATCAACCGAGACTATTAACCGAGCCCCATACGTGTCCCCACGGGTCTTGGCTTATGGGCACGCATTTTGCAACTACCAATTAAAATGTTATTCAATGCGTCGCCGTTGAACGCGACTTAAAAACACATTTCCCTCGATAAGACGACGACCTGGCACAGGGCTCTTAACTCAAGCGATATTACCATAAACAGAAGCCACACAGAAATTGAAGCTGAAACTAAAGGCTGGCAAACGGAAATGGAATCCGCAGGCAAAGATATGCAAGTATGTTTGGGAAAACATGTGTGGGGGAAAACTGCGTGGAAATTACAGAGGAAATGGCCCATATGTTTTAGCAAAAACAGGGAAACTCCAGGCAGTGCAATTAAATGGGAGAATGTGTACATTTATTCGAGAAAATAAAGACGACGGAAGTGTTTTAGAAAACGTTTTAAAGCATTTTGTTATATTATTTATTTGAGAACTCAAAGTAAAAGGTATTTGAATATATTTTTACCCACTCATAAAAATGATTTATTTATACATAGTTTTATCTTAGTTATCCCAGACTTTCTTGACAATTTTAGTTAAGCCTCCTACTTCAAGCCAATTGCATCTAATGTTCGTTAAGACCCATTGATAATTTCATGAGGATTAACGATCGTTTCCGCCTTCCTCCCGGCCTGGAAATTCTTTTGAAATTGAGCGAATCTTGCAGACGCATAAGCATAAAAATTCCTCAAGATCCCGCTCCCTCACCGAGGGCAATGGATTTGGTTTTATTTTTAGCCCCTGCTGGATATCCACTGGATCCACTTAAACGATGGCTGCTTTAGCTGCTAGCGGCGAGCTGCTCATCCAGGCCAACGGAATGGCAAATAACACGGCAACTTTTGCTTTTAGTGCGGCTCCTCCAGCTGCTCCATCTCCTCCTCTGGCTCCTCCGATTCCAGCGAAAAGTGAAATCCTTTTAAAGCGGCAGCAAACAAAAATCTAGGAAAATGTCGCCGCCAAAAAGTTATAAATCTTGTTCATATTTGCACGTGAAGCCAAAGCCAGACTCTGGTCAGGAGACCCACTCCCGGACCAGGTTGGGAAGCCATAAATGTCACACGGCCCGGCGAAGAGCGGCCTGGCTGGCAGGCTGGCATATTAGTTTTCCTTGGAGTGGCGGAGTGGCAAAACGTGCTAAATTCCATGGGGCAGACATCCATTAAACAGCCGCGGCCAGGCCGAAACATGCCATGGCTGAAAAGTGCTAAAATCTCATAAAACATAGCCTGACTGCTGATTCTAAATTAACTTTGGCTTCCCTGGGAGTACAGTGGGAGTACAGTGAGTGAGGGGAAAATTTAACCAAACAAATATTTATTCCTGGGGCTAACCATATTTTTATAAACTAACAAAGTTTACTATTCTATGCCAAGTAGTCCGAGTTTAAGGCCAAATTTTAATACTTAATTATTTAAAATAAGCTCAGTTAGTTATTAATTTTTAATGGCAGTGGCTCCACTGTGCCTCTCTCTTTTCTCTCAGCCATCCTGGCAGGCGACACTTCACTTGAGGAGCGGAGTGCTCTGAAGTGGAGTGGAGCAGCCCAAGCTGTTGCACTTTGCACTTCAGCCCCGGGAAGATGAAGGGGCGGGACTGGGTCTGGGCCTAGGCCAACTCCGACGTGTTCTTGAAGAACCTCCCTTTCTTGGTGCCCTCTCAAAGGCCCGCCTTGACTTTGACGTGACTCTGGCATTTCGGAGGATCTCCTGCGCGTCTGTGCGATGTGATGTGATGTGTCTGTTGATGAATGGCAACTGCGCGAAATGCATAAAAGTGTAAACTAAAGTGCCCACTAAATATAGCCGCAGCCGCAGCCAAATCCAGTTCATTGGCCTGGATGGCGGTGCCAAATATGGCCAGTTCAAGGGCTGCCTGGCTGCCAGCGATTTCTCCCAGCCGAATGGAGACATCACCGCTAGAAAGGAGCAGGCAGACACATTATATAAGGCGATGGCCATCGGCTTTAATTAGCAGCTGGCACTGCCATATGCTAACCACTTTCCACGCTAATACAATGACCCAAGAAACGCTAATCTCTGCGGACAGGCAACATTTCCATGCGGTTTAAGTTCGGCGTGCGGTTTTCGCTTTCGAAATCAATTCGATTTTCAAACCCATATAGCCATATCGCGCACACACATCGCACGCAGGAAATGTCAGTCAGGGCTTAGGCTTTTCCCTGATTGATTAATGTGGAGCACGGATTGCATAAGTGCTTGGATTGCAGTCCCCGAAAATCTTGCATCTACGTGGGCGACACACACTGGTAACCCAGTCGGGTTACCATCTCAGTCAGTCAATCACTCGCTACGGAGGTGGAGCTGGCTCTAGAGCTGGAGCTGCTGGAGCGGGGGAGTCGCGTCTGTCTGGTTTGAAGGCCAAGACACCTCACAGATAGGGCCAAGTGTGTGCTGGAACCACTCGAGGGCACACTGTTGACTCTAGATAGGAGCCGGACCTCTGGACAGATCGCATTGGCTTCTTGGTAATGGCTTACCGCTAATGAGCTCCATAAACAAGCTGCTCTGCGTATCGCAACGCTTGGATAAATTTGCATTCGGGCTGGGGCCCAGATCGAGTATATCTCTGTTAACATTGTTAACAAGTTCTGCTGGCTGTCCGTATGACAAGTCAATCCCCAGCGGCTTAAGTCTGGGGCGGGGTCCGGGGTCACCGAAGGTCCCCCGAGTAGTTCTTTTAAAGTTGACAAACGCAAACAAGGTGGAAATACTTCACAAACTACTTCAGTTTGAGAGCAAATAGGAACTTGGCTTACACATAATATAAGATATTTGGAGGTGGAGGCCTTCGGTTACATCACGGCAAAGGGATGCACTCATAGCAATCGAAGCCATTCCCCCGGATAGATGAATGCCCCTATTTAGCAAGGCCGCATCCGCGGAATGCGGTGCCTACCCCATTCGGATCGGAGCTGCGATCCGGCGTGGCTGTGCCAGATCACCGCCCAAGGCAGTGGACCACATGCCGCAGCTAGATCCAATGTCAATGCTTTTGAAAGGCATCAATTAATGGTCAATGCTCTCGGAGTCAAGTGAGCCAAGTGGCTCACAGATTTTCCAGCGAAAATATGCCGCTGGCCAAAGGAGGCGCAGAACGCGTTTGGTTCCATCGACAGTCATCCAGTTCGGGCCAAGAGCGGTGGCCACAGAGACCACCGGCGGTGTGGCAGCTGTTGTTGTTTTGCCATTGCCGTAATTGGCAAGTGGAAAACTGGCGGCGTGGCCATAAAAAGCAGGTCAGGCCACAGCTTAGACAATCAAATTATGGCCACTTCTTTAATTGATGAGCCAGACTCCGACTCGGACCTGGCGCAGCATCTGCAACTCAAGTTGGGTTTGGTCTTGGGCCATCATAAAGTTTCACTGCCACTCGCCAGGCTGTTCCATGTCCCGGATCCCTGCCAGATCCCCCGGCAAACATATGTTAATGAACCTGAACCAGCCGACGACCACGACGACGACGATGGCGTGATGAAAGACAGGAAAAGGCGAGCAACAATTTAGCGCTTTAATTTGATGGCCATGGGGAGCAAGGAGTCCCGAGACCCTGCTGGTGCCAATTCTATCAACAGCTCCGCTGGAGCGTTAGATGGCCAACACTAGATGTGGCTGGATGTGGCCGCGTTGGGCAGGCAATTTATTTTAATTACTGCCCGGTTAAATGCTCGGATGGCTATCCGAAAAAGCGCTAAAGCCCTAACAAGAGAAATCAATTTTCGCAGGCCCAACTTGCAGCATGTTGCGGCATTGTTCCGCCGAGAGTCCACCCAGATCGTTGAACTTTTGGGCCGAGGATCGAGGACCGAGGACCGAGTGCAGAGGATTGCAGCTGGGGCTGAAGCTGGAGCCTTCGGGGGTCTTAATTTGAATTGACTTCCGTCAACAAAGAGGCGGCAGGCCTCGGCTCGGCCCGAGATTCTAATTGCAACATGTTGCAAAGTAAGTGCGGACACTTGCAATTAATAAGAATTGCTGCTGCTGCTGCTGCTGCTGTTGCTGCGGCACACAAGGAACCCATAAAAGTGCCTGCTCTTGGCCTTCGCTTTTGTCTGCATCTCTGGGATATGAAACCCACACTGAGAGAAAGGGGAATTAGGGATCTATATTGATCTGATAAGATGAAATCAAAATATATAAATATCTGATAGAAAATATTGTAAGGCTTGTACACTTTAATCCTGAAAGAAACACAACCTAAGAACACAACGTTCAAAATCACATTAATATCACCTCAAAATAATGATATGGATAAATATCAAATGATATATAACAAAATATCGACAACGAATACCAAAAAATAACTTCTTTATAGATCAAAATTAGTCCGATTCTTCAACTGATATGTAGATTTATCGCACATGGTTATTTTTCTCCAAATATCGATACTTTAGATATATCGTATATACACAGAAAATCCCTTTTTCTCTCAGTGCCCGTGGAGTGTGTGCTGTTGGGTCCCTGGATATTCCTTCGTGCTCTTGAATCCGCGCTGCCATAGCCGAAGGGCACGAGTCGAGACTCGGTTCAAGGAATGCGGCGTAACGCCAGCAACATTTCACGCTTAATTATAGACGCCAAGCGCTAGGAATTTTTCATAAGACATAGAGGCCCAGATGGAGCTGGGACCCGATACGGGCACCAAGGAGAAGGCATTTCCTATTGCCATCATCTAATGCCCGGCCAGGGAAGAGCTTTCCACGTTTATTTATGTGTGGGCCGTTGTTTTGTAATTTAATAAGCAATGCAAAAAGGGGCGCGACAAGAAAGTGCAGCCGGGGCCGTGCCGATCCACCGATCGTTGGATACTCTATGGATTCCTTCTGGGATCCTCGGCAAGGTTCTGTGGCAGACTGTCTGCCTCGATGGGGGAAGAGACTCTGGCCCGGCTATTAGTCAATCCACCTACACATTGTGGTTGGTACGGCAACGACGACGACGGGCACACGCCGTTGACGCCTCTGACGAGGATCGGCGCCATGGAGCAAACCGCTGACTCAGATCCCAGCCGAGGCCCCAGGAATGCAGCGATGTTGCATATGCAATTAATAATTGGTTGCACATGCGCAGCGGCAGCAGCAGCGGCAACATTCTGCCGCACGCCCGCAGCATGATGCGGCAACACACGACGGCTAAAAATAACTCCTCTGGACCTTTGACACTGTCCATGTCTCTGGAAATTGTGACTAATTAGTGGCTCCACAGAGGAACCACCTCCGCGGAGCGGATCGGGGCCAGTCGCTCTCCATGGGAGATCTCTGTGGAGTCCGGCATTGCCACACATTCGAGCAAAATTAAAACACGCGGTCCATTCATCAAGCTCAATTGGAGATGCCACTCGGAAAAAATAAGGGCACTTGGGAAGTAATACCTATTAATATTAAATACTACATTTAGACAATATTATTTTAGGATTATATTGTTGTGAAGAAGTGAACTTCTTAATTTATAAATCGAAATAAAATCCAGAAGTACCAGAAAAACTCATTGCTGTGGACTAGAGTCCCCACATAAATCTGACAATAGCTCCAAAGTTCAGTTCTCGCTGCCTAATTGAACCATCAAAAAATTAAAGAGACAACTCTATCTCGGTTTTGTGGGTCAAGTTTAGTGTCAGAGCTTTGGCCATATCGTCTCCTCCTCTTTTTTGGCATTCCCCTTATTTTATTTTATTTTGTTTTATCCGGCGTCTGGCTCTCTAATTAAATGCCTTTCCACAATAATAATTTATGGTAATTTAATACTTTATTGTCAGGGGAGAGCGTCCAACCAAATAGAAGATTTATGCAGTCTGCAGAGTCCCGGGGAAGGCAGAACAAATTGCTGGCAATTTCAAAGGCTTCTCCTCGCTCCCGTCATTACAATCTGGAGAAGATCTTTTCAATAATTTGCGCCAATTAGAAGCATATTCAGAGTCCCATTCGGAGTGAGTTGGGAGCCCTCTATTTCCATTATTATGTCTGCCTGCCTGCGCTTGTGCAATGCCCGAGAAGATCCAGATCCAGAATCTACTTCAGATTCGACAACATTTGGCCCGATGGACTGGCGATCGACTGCGTCTATAAATAGTTCCGTGGGCGCACTTTTCCCATTTTCCCCGCATCCCCCACTATTTTCTCTTCGAACTTTTCCTCTGTTGTTGAGGCAACATGATGTTGAAATTTTGATTGCGACATTCCTCAGCTCATTCCTCGGACAAATTGTGCCAGGCCAAAGGCAATGGGTCTGTTATTAGGTCTAGGGATTTCTACACAGGAAACAAATTGGTGTTATGAGACATAATTCTAAGTAATTATTAGATTAATGTACCATTTACCCTGTGAAGTGTTATAGCTGGAATATTAAAAGACTCAAACTGCAAAGATATTGAATTCTTCCTTATTATAATTCTTGATCCCTAAAATTCTTTATTCTTTCTACTTTATACGGAATTTTAAACAGATTTTTGTCAGCGTTTTCCTCAGTGTTCCAAGATTTCTTGTGGGGATCTACAGAACTCTGCGCATTTGATTTACGGCAAAGGCCGTGTTGACATGCCGCAAAGCTTTTCGCTTAACGACTGCATTTTCCTCGGGTTTTCCCCGCCTCATGTGGCGTGTGGCGGCGGGCTGATGATGACCTGGAAAAGCCCAGCCAGCTGAGAACAGAATTTCCCACTCCAGCTGGCTTCTAATTAAATTCTTTCCGTGTGTCTGCCAGCGACACGCCATCATTATCGGTGATTCCGATTTGTGACTCGGCCCCGTTTGGGTTATGCTAATTCAATCGTGCTGGGATGTAACTCCTTTTTTTGTCGACTTTTTTTGGCCAACTTGAATGGCAATGCCACACCAGAAACAACAACAACATGCGGCACCTGCAGGCCGCACTCGGATCGTGATCAAAGGTGGGCGTGTCTGCGCTAATGGTCGCGCAATAACAACAACTAATGACTAAATTTCACATCGGCCGGACAAGTTTTTAGGAAGCAAATGTTAATTAAATTTAATCACGTTTTCGGCCGCGACAAAAACAATGCAATGTTGCCAGTTCAAGGGTTAAGTGAGTGCGCCAAAAGTGGCCGCATTCGGCTGCAGGCGACACACCCCGAATGAAATGAGAGACACACGCGGCCAAAAAGAGGGAAACCAAAAGCCGAAAGCCCAGAGGAAATCCAGCGGAAAGGCAACATATGCAAGTCTGTGCCGCGGAGAGGAGAGCGTGGCATGTTTGCCAATTTTTCATTTCCTGCTAGAGCTATGGCTAAAGCCAAAGCTAAGGCAATGGCCAAAACCAAAAACCCAAACCTGCCGTTGCCGGCGGCCACTCTCAGGTTGCCATTGCCGCTGTCCATGCAGCAAGTTGCAAGTTGCTGGCAGATGCCAGTGCAGCGATAAGGCGCCGAATGTGCAACAGCCATGAACCAGGTAGCCACGCGGCAGCAACTACTAAAATATGTACACAAAAGTAAAAATAAAAATAAATAAAAGCAAAGTGCAGCCTTGGTCACATTAGAATGACGGCAGCAACATTGCAGTTCCAGCAGCCACACCGCCCCGCCGCAATTGTCATTTTTCACCAGCGCGGCATGCAAATTGCCGCAAATTGAATTTGTCTGATTACGTTTGCGGCGCAGTCCGGTCGGGGTAATCGATTGTCTCCCGGGACTCCAGCTCCGACTCCATCTCCTCCAGAATCCAGTCTCCAAGCTCAAGACTCTAGAGTCTGGACTCCACCCTGCGCCTCAATATTTGCCTTTCGCAGGACTTGCGATCGGGAAAAAATGAAAAATTGTGCCAGCCAGGCGGCAGATAAATGATTGCACTCGAATTGCATTTCGATGATTGCGAAATTGCCAAGTTGCAGATGCAACGCACAGCGCAAATTATGTGGCGAATGCAGCAGATGCGAAGGCCTAATGGAGATTATAGAGTGCGAGATGCCAGAACTGAGAAGGTGAGACACTCGGAGAACAACAGGTAAAAGTATTAAGAAAGAAATATATGTGAAAATATATATTTTTTTAGAAAAAACCTTTAATACCTTTTTTCCCTGCGCAGAATTATTGCTTTGATCTCGCCCAGATTTGCAGTTGAAAAAATAAAACTCCCTCCCGCCTGGGATCCCAATTCCTGACCAAATCCCAGCACCGATCCGTGTAGTTCAGGTTGCCGAAAAACAGAACTAATCGAAGCGGATGTTTATCGCCGCACTGTCACAACAAACAGCGTATCGATTACCCTGCCGGCACTTTCGTCCGTTCACACGGTGCCCCGATAAATCCGGACTCCGGAGAGTGATGCATGTTCCTTGGGGGCGATGAGTCACCCCGCTCTCATGCAGGCCATAAATTCCTTCAGATTTTATTATGGGGAGCCAGGGAAAGAGATTTCAGAGGGGAGAGCTGGGCGGGAGGCTGTCGGAGAGCCTGGTTCAGCGATCTGGAAACAAAGCGCAGCTGTTTCATGTGATTCTGATTCTCAGCCAGCCAGAAAGTCAGCGCTTAGCAATGCGCCAAACAGGAAACATGTGCTTCTGCCCCTGCCACGCCCACTCAGCTCGCCCCCTCTGGCAAAACAGTAAACGAAAACCTTACTTTTTGTGTTATTTCTGACGATTGCGCTTTTCCTTTCACGAAATGCGTTCGCCCAGGCAGAGCAGAGCCATTAACATAAAAATAAATTTCGCTTTTGCTGGCCATATCGCGGCTACCAAATCGCCGGAGCGAAATGAAGTTGTAAGCCTCGGATTCGGATCCGCCGACTTTTGCGCCTTTCGAGTTACGTGGCAGACTAAACAGCAACAAAATATACAGCAACAAATGCAGAAGAAATAAGATCGAAACGCAATAAATTTCACAAACGCGCGCAACAATTAGAAACCGAGCGCCACGTCGGGGCAACATCGATTGCAACTGCAACGACTCCACGGACTCTGCGCATGCGCCTCGATAATTTCTTGTTATCGACGCGCCATGATCACGTAAATTATGTCCAAAACTGAAAATAAAATCAGGCAACACAGCCACAGCGACAACGAGCAGAAAAAAAGTGCCATGCGACGGTAAATTTCGTATTGGAATCCAAGCGATATGCATTTTGGGCATTCAAGCGCCGCTGCCTATAAACTTCGATTTTCCTCTATTTTTTTGGCATTATTTTTATTTCGATTCGCGATGTGCATTTGTTGTTGTTGCCTTTACCGCTTGATTAATTTTTGGTGCGTTTGGCAACAGCGAAAAACTTTTAAAGCGTCATTTTCTCTATGTCGCCGAGTCTGGCTCGGAGTGAGTGTATGTGTGTGTTGGCCGCTTGATTAAGTAAAATCAATTTTCGTAGCTCAGCGATTTCTAATTAATTGCCATTGGCCTATGGGAAATTGGTTTTGCCGGCATCAGGATAACGTCAAAGAGGGAGCTTTGGAATGCCAGTTGAATCGAGATCAGAAGTGGGTTTAGATCTATTTTATCTGATTCTGTAAGAAGAGTTTGAGTGTTTCGAGATTCAATTTAAGTCATTTTAAATAAATCTCTCCTTTCATATTAAAGTATTTATTATAATAAACCCCTTTTACGACCTCATATGTTGACCCCTAATTTCTTACAGTGCCTTGCAAGTTGCATATCCCATAAATAAAAACGTTTTGCCAGCTCGGTTAAATGAATTCATATTCCGCTTATTAATGCCGAGTCTCTTAACAGTTTACCCACGATTACAGCTGCTATTTTTAGGCTTCCTCCACATGTCACTCCGGCAGCTCGCCAGTGATTCATGCATTTTTACCTGGGCCAACGCCCGCCTAATTAAGATAAATACACAGATGCAATCTGCGGGGCATGGAGATGCTATGCTGCTGCTGGTGTTGCTAGTCGGGCTGATGTTGCTAGTGTTGCTGCTGTCATGTCATTGTCGCCACTGCCAGGGGAAACGTGTGGAAATGCTGCAGCAGTGGCAGTAGCAGCAGCCTTTCAGTTAACACGGTTCTTCGGCGGGCCCAAACCGTAGCAACGGTTGTTAACACAGTACTCACACTAGCACAGCGGCTCAGAGCAGCTCCTTGCGCAGCCGCAGGTTGCAGCTACAACTGCGGCAGAAACAGAAACAGCAACAAATTGCAGACGACACCGGGAGAATGGAGCCAACGCCTCCTCCTCGACATAAACAACACAAGCGCCACCTACGTGAGCCGTTCTTCTGGATATATACCCATATGTATCTGTGTCCACAGATCCCCATTCCGATCCCAGTCCTGATCTAGCTATCGCCCTTGCCCCTGGACTTGTCCTGCGCCTCCACTTCGCAGCCAGCTCTGCCTACGGCCAGTTGCTGCTGCAGTTGCTGCAACGGAAGTCAGTAAACTTTCAGGGTTATTATTATGCCAGACTGTCGGTGGGCCAGCTTGGAGCCAGCTGTCGAACCCCCCTTTCAGCTCTCAATGAACGGGATCGTTCCAGGCACGGAATTTCAATTGCCAAAATAAAGCTGTTCTTACAGCTGTTTACAGGGAGCCCACTTACAGGTTCTTGATTTAAATTAACAAGTTTACAAAAGTAGAAAAAGTTTAAAATTATATATTTAAATTTATATTTATAAGAGGGCGATCTGTCACTTTAGGCAGGTTTATTTCTGTTTTTAATTTCCTTCCTCTTATTAACAATAAATATTTTGTATTTTCTTTCTCTGTGAAAAATATCAGCAACTGGCACTCCCTTCCGGGGTTTCCCCTCGAAAAAAACCTCTATTGCCATGGGCTTTCCCTACAGAAACGGAAAAGGGCAGGGAAATTGGTCACGCTGTGGCCCAGATCGCAGGTAGTACGAATCGAATGCGAGAATGGGCTTATCACCAGCGGCCATCGCGCCAAACGAGGGTTCACTGTGAACTAACTGTTGCCGCGAGCGTTGAACTTCTTTTGTTTCCAAGTCCAAATCCACTGACCATTATCTTTTGTCGCTTTTGCGTCTCAATCCGCTCACTTTTGGGCTTCATTTGATAAGCGGATTGTGCGGATTGCGAATAGTTCACACCCCGCACGGAGCGATGGCAGATAGTGACCCCAAATCGCGGCGGCTGGGCTGATTAATTAGCAGCCATAGAGATATAGATATGGCAATCCAATGACTTTAACGGTATCGTCGGGTTTATGGCTCAATCTGCGCCGATCTAGTTGGGAAACAGTACACCAATTATGCGGTTTTTGGCCCCAACAATATCTATATCTATGCATATATATATAAGCACAAGTATCCATTATAGCAGACGCAGTCCGTACTTGGGTCCAATATCACATTACTATATGGTATATATGTATGACTTTTCCTCCCCCCAAACAACAGTCATTGACTTTTGTTTATTAATTTTAAGTGCTGTTGTCGCTTTATGTTATGCTAATCCGTTTTATCTGCCGCCTTCGCATGTTCGCTTGGTCTTTGATTTTAGATTTCAATAGAATAGATTTGTATCTGCGTCGTTTTTGTTTGTGGGGGGCTCAGTTTGTGTGAGTTTTATGAACTGAGAGAAATATTTGGGGACTGTTAAAGAGCCATTGTATCTTAGGGTCTTTTTAATGTTTCGTAAGTAGAGAAGCTCTTAATTTCTTGCATTTCGAAATGAAACCATAAAATAATAGCAAGGTAATATAGGTTCAAAGTTTTCAAATAAAACGTATAAATATAGATTTTATGGCTTATGTTATGTTGTTTTGCTTTAAAGATGTAAATAGTATTTGTAAAATTCAACACCTTAAGTTGGCTTACATTTTCCTTTTTATTTAAATCTATTTTGTTTTTAAAAAATCCATTTATTTTCATTTTATTAAGATTTGTATCTAGACACAGTTCGAAACCTACATTTTGTATCTGTGTACGTTTCGTATCTCTGAGATGCGGGTATTCAGCAATATATTTTTTGGGGTGGACACTGACACAATTCCCGGCCGAGTGCAACGCCCTAACTGGACTGGGACTGGAATCCCTTGGTCAACATCCTCCCCGCTTACCCTTAACATTGATGCAGCAACACGGCGGCTGCCCACTCACCTGGCTAAAGCAAATGTTTGCTGGGCAATATCCAATATCCAATATGCAGTGCGTCCACTGTACCCTCTTAACCCGCTTCTCTTGACTGGTAATCCAATAAAGACCAATAAAGAGGGGATATATAGTTCAAGTGGAAGTCTGATTGCAGAGCGCAGCAGCCGCGCTGATAACAAGTTGCTGCCGGAATGCAATTATGGGCCGAGAGATACGGATACTATATACTACATAGTAGTTCCAAGACACACACACACCATGTACATATGTTGGTTCACTCAAGTGGAAAATTTACATATTTCATTTATTTACGATTTACAGTAAATGCACTGCACTTAACTTTGAACTCTGCTTTTGGATTTCGGCTTTTATACTTTTTTGTTATCGGCAATTGGAAATGCATTGACCTCGTTTCGGGGCAACTTTGTTGCTAAACATTGGGGAAAACAAACTGGGAGCACTGAAATTATTTTCTTGCCGTGCCAGCGGGGGAGGGCGTGGTGGCCAGTGGCAATTGGTGCAGAACGGAAGCGGTATTATGCTGCGCTCAGAAACTATTTAAATGCATCGCTGCACACACACCACTAACTATGTATGTAGTTTTCACTGCTCTTTTTTGTTTCTTGGTTTTTTTTCGGTTTTTGTTTAAACAAAAAAGCGGTCAGCTGCACGATTTTGAATTCGGTTGCTTTTTGCTCTCCTGGTCGCTCTGTTCACCGGTCAACGTGAGACTGAAAACTGAAAACAGAAAACCAAACGACAAAACAAAACCCAAATCAAAATGTAACAGTCGCCCGGAGAGAAAGAGAAAGAGCCACTCAGAGCGAGAGAGAGAGGCGAGAGTGGGTAGCTGGAACCGAGAGAGAGAGGGAAGAAAGAGCTGCACATGCGCGTGGGCGCTGTGGTTGCTGTTAGGGGGTGACTACTGTCGCCCTGCACTTGTATCTCGCACTCCCAGATGCGCGTATCTGCCGGATGCACTGCACGGGCTCGTTATGCCGTTGCGTATCTCAAGGGTTGCGCTGCCCTAATCTGGGTAATAGGCGCATTCACTGCAAGATGCAGATGCTGCCCTGGCTCCCCCTGGAGTCGAGTGTCTTCCACTGATTTACGAGTATTGACGGCGGCAGTGAAGCCCCGCTTTTGGGTGAAAGTGTCTCCACAACTCCCCCACATGTGAACAATGCAGCGGAGAAAGAGATTTCCACACACAGACGCGGGGAAAATAGGAAAATAATGATATATATGCTGATGAAATATTCCCTTTATGTCATCATGAGTTTATTGTTTTCTTTGTGGAATAATATGTGCATTTTCATCAAGAAATGTTATCAAATATGTATATTTAATCTTTAATTTAAAGCAAAATATGTATACAAATTTAAGACAAAAAAACGCACTAAAATATAAATAAATAAATTAGGAACGGGTTATATGTTCCTGGTAACTTTTATTTCATTTTAAGTAATAAAAAAAAGTTGGAACCTTCTAAAAATAACTAAATAAGTCTTCACTTCCCTTCGATAAATTATAAAAAATAAATTTTATAGAATATGTACTGACCCTATTTATTATTCATATCAATTTATTTTCTCCCCGTGCAGCCGCCAATTCGAGTTTATTCAACTCCAGCCGAGGGGGAGGGTGGAAACTCGGGGGATGGGCTTTCCCTTTTTCCCTCCTTTCCAACCTGGGGATGCTGCGCTTTGCGGCGAAAACTGTTGCGTGCCTTTCGGGAGTGCCTGGAAAATTGGCGCACTCGTGCACTGGGACAACAAATACATATATGTTCGAGGGCTGGCCACCATGGGGTTGCTCTGCCCGTCCCCCGTCTTCCAGGGAGTGCCTCCGCATATTATGTGTGCAGTGCAGCACATATCCTCCTCGCCGGCGAAGGGTGACTTCGCATTGAAAGGGAAACCCGACTTTGACACGCGATTGCTGAGGGGTGAACGCTGACATCGCAATCTGTTTAATTGAGGTGTTTAGCACGGTGAATAATTAAAGCCAAAGGAGATCCGATCCTCTCTCACACCGGAGCAGACAAAGGTCAAAATAATAAATTAGACACGCGTCTGAGTGGTTTTGAGAAGAGAGGAGGAATGTTTAGGGATGACAGACTATTGACAAATCTATTGAAAATGTTTCTTGAAGATGCCCATATAATATCAACAGATTCTCCTGAAAAGATTTCGACTTTAACCCCCTATGAAGTGCCTCTCCGATTTCTCCCTTTCTGTGCTCGAATTTCACGCTGTCACCACTAGCAGCGGGCAAGGAGTTCTATTACCACCATTACCAACTTTAGGGCGATAAAACTGTGTCTGAGCCACATTTCGTGACCAGGCACACGTCATTAGCCCAAGCAGGCAAAACAAATGATGGCTGCACTACGCACATGCCACAAGGAGCCGAATCGCTTGGCTGGAAACTGTGCCACCGTTGAACACAAACACAGAGCACTAAAGTAAGAGTAATAAAGCGTTATAATACCAGCCAGGCATGCAAAGTGAAAACTCGAGCAAAGTGTCACCTACCCGGAGAAGAAATGACAGGAAAATGAGTTCTTCATTTGGATTTCAGGAGGAAATATCCTAGAAACTCGAGATCTAGTTTGGGCATCGCAAATAAATTATCAAAGAAGCTGATTTATTTCCCCTAAATCCAGACTCTAATAACACTCAGATGATTTGCTCACAGACAAGTGCAACAGACTTTTGTAAACAGCTCTTTAAGTTCTAACAACTGACTCATCCGAACTATTTGCTCATAATAAAACAACAACAACAATTGTCTTAAAAATATTATTAAGAGTTATTCCTACAAAATTAAATTAGGAACTATTATGTACATACATCTAATATTTTCTCTTTGTTTCGTCCAGAGCATCCTTCGCTCAGTGCATCTGTATCTCTTAGATACATTCAGCACTGCACCGCTGGGATCGCGAGATGCAGTCGCTTGCGTAAGAGCGGACAGTGGGCTCGCAAAGTAATGTGACAGGCGTTAAATGCGCCGGCAATCGATTTGATTTGCAGTCGCGATGCGAATTTAATTGAAATGAAAAATAGCCGCCCATTCCCGCGAACAGTGGACAGTGGACAGTGGACAGTGGACTGTGGGCGTGGCACTGGGCGTCTGCGGAGGTTGGAGGACAGGCCGCCGAAAAAAACCGAAAAACTAAAAACCGAGAGGCAGCTGGTAGTCAGTAAGGAAGTCAGTCGGTCGGCCGGCTGAATGAATGGTAAATTCAAATGCAAATGCGAATGCCCACGCGAAATTATGAAAAATTATGAACACCGACCAGGCGAAGTTGGAAAGCTGCCTTATGGCCAAGGAGCAACTGCAACGGCTGGGAATGGACAAAAGTCCATTTCACGCTGCCTAATGAAACAAATTATAAGTGGCCACTGCGGAAACACATGTGAGTATCTTTTCTGTGGAGTTTTTGGAGTTTTTGTCGCGCTGCGATTGTTGTATAATGTGAAACCCAAGATGGTCTCCGTGGAAATGCGATACTTTCTTCGGTCGTGGCTGCTGTTTTGAATTTCTGCTTATTACCAAATATTTTTGTGTCGTAAAAACAAAAGGCGAAAACGGTTCGCAGGTCGGTAATTTAACTCTTTCTCTCTCGCAGGCATAATGATCTTCATAATGATGATGAATGTCTGGCGCGTGACGCATGCGCACAGGAAACAAAGAACCCAGGGGGAGATTCATATAAAATTCATATACATATATTCGTATATCAGAAGACTTGCATAAGAAGAACCCATGTCAGAAGCATGTCATAAGTCTGCAGCAACTGAAGTGATTCAGCCTAAAAGGGTTGAGGCTGAGTCAAGTGGTTATAGAATGAGCCATAACATTTGTCTGTATATTTGGGAATTAAATTTTGATAAGCAGAATGAGACTATAATTTGAGGATTACCCAAACCCAAAGACGGAAGCTTTCCACACCATTCGTTATATAGTATCTACAGCTTGGTATCTGCTAAGTGGATTATCTCCCAACTCTGTCACTGTCCCACACGGCTTTTACTTTTGACTCACTTTAATGGGCCTTCTCACCTTCGTTCCTCGGGTTTCTTCAGTTTTTGTGGCCGTTGTTGTTGTGGTAACCCTTTCAACATTCCATTTCATTTCAGTGCTTTGTGGACCTAAGCTACTTTCGTTGTGCCCGTTGTGTTCTCGGGCTTATTTTCGCTTTTAATAAGCCACCCAAGGAGCCCCACTTGACCGTGATTTGTTCTTGGGCCCTTAATGTGTCACTAATGCGAGCGAGTGTTTGTAAATACACAAGGGGCTAAGTGGAAAAAAAACTGAGAAGTTAAATAGTTTTTGGTAAGCAGAGCCGCTTATTTACATGATAATTTATTTATATACTTTTTTAAACCGTTGTTGTATCAGGTTCTTAAATGTTACAAATGAAATATCGTATTACATCCCCAATGTTATTTGTATACCTATATTTAAATGTGGAAAAATCAACTCTGCTGTTGTTTTAATAAAATTAAATGTTTAAACACTTTCTATTTATTTGTATTTTCTGGTTTCTGGGGAAGTTTCAAGTCGAGCTTCACAAGCCTGTTTTATACTTTAAATATCTCTTTCAACAATATACAATATGTTATCCCATCATCATATTTACTTATTTATGAAATTGAATCAATTTAAACAGCTTATACTTTATTTCATTGATATTTTCCCAGCGTGTACGCAGTTTCTGTAGTTCCTGGAGCAGACGACTCCGGCATTAATCACTGTCAGCGGCGGTCTGGCCACCTCATCGTCCGCCCCTTAGTCCCTGGACTCTCCTGGAGTCCCCAGAGCTACCCAGAGCTCCCTAGCTCCTGGCTCGTCTGCATGTGATTTCATTAATTTCGCATTCCAATGCACAACGGCGAATACAGACAGACAGAATTCCGCATGCCCGCTGGACGAGGAAGTGCAAAGTGTTGAACATGTGCAGAGCATTGGCTGTGTGGCGGAGGCACTTGCATTTATTCATTTTATTCATTTTATTCACTTCTCATTTTATTTATTGCTCTGTGCGCTTTGATCAATCAATTCGGCCGGGGGCCCTCGCTCTCTGTGCCATGAAATATTTTAATTGAATGATCAGAATCGGGACGGGGCACCGGCCCCTCGGGGGCTTGTTGAGATCGAATTAGCAGCGGATGGATATGGATGTGGATGTGGATGCAGTGCAGCTCTGCCACTCGAGCTTAATTGCACGGAGCAAATATGAAAATCAATCGACGCCAGCTAGGCGCCAGTTTCAATTTCGATTCCCTCAAAAACGACCGCCTGACCCACAAATGCCGCCAAGATCTCTCGGCGCGCCGCGTCGCATCGCCAACGCCAAATTGGGCCCCAAGAGCGACATGAGCTCAGGTCCCAGTTTCGATCTCCGTCTCCGCCTGAGACCCAATCCCAGTCCCCGGCACAAAGACCCGCAAAAGGCAAATATAAAATATTTGCTTATTATTTATATTTGAGATTTATTCGCCGAGAGGCAAACACACGCATCTGCCAGGCGATCAGACAGCGGCTTCGATTCCGACTTCGACTTGGACTGCCAGAAACACAGCTGCGACTCGGAGTGCTGCCAGCGATGGAAATTTGGCCATTAATCGTGCTAACGATATTTTATTTATTTATTTGAATATATTTTTTAGGATGTAGTTTTCGGCTTGAAATTAAATTTCTAAAACGAAAGTTTGGCCTTGGTTTAAACTTTAAAGTGAAATGGAAGCCGAGTAATTTATATGCATATTTCATATAATTTAAATATATTTGAAAGGGGGGTAACCCCAGCCAAAAGAGGGAAAACACCATTAACATAAATCACAACTCAATTAAATAAAGAAAAACACGACAAATATAGTTAGTTAAATTCTGTAAATGATTTTTAAATACATATATAGTACTAGTTCTCTCTCTTTGAATATATTTCCAGCGGAATCACGGTGCCATCTTCTCCCAGCAAGCATGTCACCATCACCTTGTCGCCTCTGCCTGGCTAAGTCGGTCGCACATGTCGCCGTTGCCATTTTAGGATTTGTGGCCAAAAGAGCAGCAAATAAAAAAAATAACGAAAAAAATAACGTGGAAATAAAAATAATACAAATGTGTACGGAGACTATATGCAACATGGCTGCTTATTTTTGGACAGTCGGTAGAAAGTGCCGCCGGCGGCGTCGGCGGCCGTTAAAATAATGAGCTGCAACTGCTGTTGCACTGTGATTTGTTGTTGCCGGTTTTCAGTGTTCCAGCGTTCCAGCCTTTGAGTTTTGGCATTCGAAATTGGGATTTCGGTTTTCCTTTTGCATATCACCATTAGCGCTGACAAGGCAGAACCAACCACAAAGAAGTCGCCAGTTGAAAGTGAGCGCCAGCTGTCGCCAATTTCCGCATTCAAAAGGCCGCTTCCTCTCGCTTTTCTTTTCCCTTACACGGAAAGAAATTTTGTGGCACGTGACGGGGCAACTAAGATGCGGTCATTGAGCATAAATTTTGAGCTTTCAGTTCTAGACTCTAGAGTAATGGTCGTTCGAGGCGCTACAAAAAGTGATAGTATATTCTTAGGAAATATTTAGTTACTGGAAGGATACTGATGAGAAAGAGGTGTCTTCCTTCTGAAATGTATTATTATATACTGTGCGAAATTGGCAATTATCGTTTCCAAAAGCGATATAAAAAAGCTATCACTGGGTTGCCCAGTTTGTGGTACTGAGAGCTTCATTTCTAAGGCCCAAAAACGGGCGAGCCTTTTAATAAAATATAATTATCCCAAAATTATACGAACGTGCTGAGAAATGAGTAAGTTATGAAAAATAGGTAGCTTAAAAACGGATTGTTTGCGAGTCTTTGATGCCTCTTTTGGTAAGCAATTTGTATAAATTTAGCTCAAAATAATAGCGACTTATGTAAGTTAAGAAATATATGACATTCGGTTTCTGTATTCTCTAAACGTTCTTTTCTGATTTTGAACTTTGCGAACATTTAGCAAGACTTCAGCCCCAACTGGCGAATTAATATCATTTCTAAGTGTTTTTATGAGCGTTTAACGATATTTTCGTCTTACTATTTTCTTTTGATTCAACTAAATAGTACTTTATCTAAATCTTTGTGTGTTTTTGGCTTGAGGCATTATTTTGTTTAGAAAAATCGAAGAATCCGATCTTTCCTTTTTCTATATTAATTAAATAATTAAATAGCATAATAAACTATTAATTTTTCTCTCTGTGCATCAGAGGATTCTGTGACCCCGGCATCGCTTTCAGCCAGCAACATGTTGCGAAAGTGAGTCGCACAAAGGCATTTTGCATGTTGCTGGCGCTTTTAATTGACAAACAAATTACAGGCTGCCTGCTCGCTGGTTTGTCTTTTGTCGTTGCCTGTGTGTTGTGTTGTGTGTTTGGTGTGTTGTGTGTTGTTTGCCGTTTGTCTTTGGCCAAATGGCCAAACCCCTTCGACGGATGACATGTAAGACCAGTGCCGAATGACTAATTGGTCGGCGTAATGGTCAAGCCGGGCCAAGGCGGGCCACGGTCCGGGCCGGGCCATTAAAAGCTCCGCTCTGCACGGTGGTCAGTTATTTGTTATTTGAGTAATAAATCAATTACCAAAGGACAAGAAAATACTTATTATGAATAAAAAGTATCTCAGAGATATGGATATTATCTAGTTTATCCTAGACATCCTTTAGAGGCAAAAATAACCCCGGAAAATGACTCAAGATCTTAAAAGAAATATGTCAGTGAATTATACCCAGAGACCAGTCTGGCTTGGTCCCACTGTGCACCATGGTCACAGCAGTTCGTCAAGCCATTCACACACGATTTAGAGTCGTCGCCGCGGGGCACAGGAGGCGGCGGCTGTCGAGGGATGTGGGCGGGTACATGGGGCTCGGATTGGGGACGGGACGGGACACTCATGTGATGAATTTGCCGCCAAGGCGCCGCCGCCACTGACGCTTGGGTGGTCAAAATGGGGCTGGGCGCCACGGCGCAACTCCTGCGGCTTAAATGTTTCCCCCAACAGTTCGTTTCGAACGACTAAATTATTCATTGCAGGATTTATGCAGCCGGCGGCCGAAATCACTTTCGCTCCAGCTCCGGTCTTGGACGGTAATCCCGCCCCGAAATCATGAGCCTGCTCCGCTCCTCCACCCTGCCCTCCAGTTGTTTGCTCTGGGTTCAGAGCTCAGGCAAACATTTGCCGCAATTAATGCACATGACGCCGCTTAAACTTTGACTTGACAAATGGCGTCGCCTCCCCCCAAGGAATGTGTCCACTCTAAAATGCATAAACCCTCAGACATGCACTGGGAAAGATTCTAGAAGGTCATTAAGGGGAAGTAAAAGTTGAAAATATATTTCAGCAGCTGACATAACTTTTAATCCAAGAAATATTCCCAAAATCTTTTACAATCTCAGAGTAAAATCACTCAAAGATTCTTACATTTTCTTAGCACATTTTTACGATATTTCTTCAAGTGTAGTTAACTCATTACGCGAATCCCGGGACGGGACCTGCCATCATCAACCAGCCCGGACGCATTTGCTGGCCGGCGTAGTCTGGTAGATGACGCCTCTGTTGCCATTGTTGTCTGCACAGAACGGGGAGATGGGACGCGAATGTGGATGCGGATGCCAAGGCAGTGTCAGGCCGGGATGAGGGGCGACGCCCACCTGGGCTGCCGTTTAATGGGACTGGCAAATGGGGGCTAGGCTCGACTCGGCTCGACTTGGCTCGGCTCGGAGCTGTCATCGTCTGGCATCTGCATCTGCATCTTGGCCTGGCCTTCTTCGAGTATCTGGGCCTGGCCAGAAGCACGCGCCGGCTGCATTGTCTGACTGACAAGGTGATTTAGAGAGTGGGGACTGGGAGAGTCAGTCGGAAGCGGGGACCAGAGGCCTTTATTGTTATTGAAAAGCTGGCAGTAACAACCACAGGCACTTGGCCGATCGCGGAAAGGTCGAGGACGTGCAGCTGAGGCGAGGTCTCTTTTTACAGACCAGATATAACCCTGTTTTACTTTCGCCAGCTACTAAGGGATTCAATCAACAAAAAACGACTAAAAATAAGGTATTTTTATTCGAAATATAACAAAAATATATTATCTATGTGTGTAAATATCTTCAAGTGGGTATTTCTTTCTATTTTCTACTTCTCAATTTAAATTAAAATTCATAAAACTGAGCTCAGTTGTACTTCTTCCAGTAAAAATAAATATTACTTCCTTAAAATATTTTTTATCTGCTAAATATTTTTTCTTTTTCATGGCTTATAGCCTTCGTTATGGCCCCAATAATATTTGAAATTATGATTTCAGCCGCTTTCGTCGGCATGCCAGACATTTGGGCTATCGCAGCGGGCGATCGCCTTGCAGCTCCGCGACGAAACTTAACCCCGCTGTAATAATAATCAGACGCTGGCCATTTGCCACAGTCACCCACAAAAGACAACTTCCTCATTGCCGGAAAACGCAGCAGCAGCAGATGTAGATGCAGAAAACACAGTGCACAAAGCAGAAAGCACAAAGCACAAGCAGCAAGCAAATCAAAGCATCGGCAATTGCATAAGAAAAAGGCTTTGAGGGAGGTGCTGCCTGCACAGAGAGAAAAAATTGTAGAAAAATTCGTAGAAATTTAAAAAGTAATATTAATATATGTGTGTAACGCTCTCGATGGGTTAATATGAATTTGATTTCAAGCTACTTTTATTTGTTTTTTATAATCAATATTTAAATTTTTCTGTTTACTTGACAGCGACTTTAACAGAGTTTAGCCTAACTTTGTATGCACCCAGTGGCTTTTCCGATCCCAATTCGGACCAACACGAAGTTATGAATGAAAACGAAGCGAAACAAAAATAGAAATTGCATTGCGAGCGGAGCAAATGAAAGAGCGGCGTCTTTGAGGGCCAGGCAAACCAGGAGGGATTGGGATTGGGATAGGGAGCAGGGGATCAGGGGATCAGGATTGGATATAGTACTGTGGGTGATCGCTGTCTGAGGGGAGGCATGGCAATTGTCTGCGGCTAAAATGAAAGGCATGAGTGCCTGGCAAATGATAGACAGCCGGCTGACTAACTGACTGACTCCGTCTCCCGACTCCCGACTCCTACTCCTGCAATGTGCAATGTGAAATGTGCAACATGCAACGGAAGCGCAAAAATAGCAACAAATGGCTGGCGTTTACTGAAAACCTTTGGCTCGCCATAATTTGTTGAACTTTCGGCGGCGGCGTTTGACTTATTGCCTACTGATTCGCAGACAAATCGCCAATCGCCGGCTCTGTGTGGGTGCTGCCCGTGCTGGGCAGATAAACAAATTGCAATTTAGTGCACCCATGCAGGATGCTGCAAATGCAGCTTACAGATACAAAATGAGACCCATGCCAAGCGCCAGCTGTGCCGAAGAGAAAGTGAATGTTTGCTGGCGTTTGACAGGTTCATTTCAAGCAGCCGAGTGATGGGGAGCAACACGGTGACCACCTTGATGCGAAGGTACCGAGGGAGATGCCTCCAAAACATGTATCTTTTGTATCTCGGAACCTCTTAAACTCTAATTGCTTATTTAGTTGGGCTGCAGTCCAGCTCTGAGCCCGCACTTGTAGCATTTCTAATTGCTGTGCCGAAAATCAGGTCACTCGGTAAGCAGGCAGGCAGGCAGATAAATCATGCCACTCGCCATTTGCAACATCAATTGCTAAATGGCCAACGCCCGTTGCACCGCACCGGGGCTGATTTCTGATTTCCGCCTTGGGCCAACTGCATTTTAACCCAATTAGAGAACAGGTTGCCGGCACCTCCGCACACACGCCAATTTCAATTTGCAGCCGAAATATGGAGCAGTCACATGGAGATCTTATCACTAAGCGGACCAGCATCATCTAACCACCAGATGAGATGTAGGGAAAAGCGCATTTAATTAACCCAATCCAATCCCATCCAATCCGATCTCTCTGCGGGCAGGGCCATAACTCATGGAGTGGAAAGCGCGCCCCGATAATGGTGACACATATCAATAAAGATATCCCACATGCAGATCCGATCGCTTCGATTCGGATTAGGTTGGACGGTTGGTCGGATGCCGCCGCCCTGCGGGAAGGCTGGGGAGCTGGCGGCGGCGCCACTTGTTGTCGCCAGGCAAGTGGGTCAGTGGTGCTCGGCGGTGATTTTTGCGCGAGATGCTTACCTGCAAAGAAAGGAGAATAAAAAACAGAGTTAGACGGGTGAGAAAAAGCAATTAAGCGGCTGCCGCCATAAAAGAAGCTTACAGATACTTGGCTCCACTCAACTGCAGATGAATTTGCCAAAACCGCGAGCATAAACGAGAATATACACGGGGAGAAATTTGATAGAAGACAGAAAACTAGCACTTGTAGAATAAGAAGTTAGGTTTAATAGTTTTTGATGTGAGAGAAGGAATAATTTGATTAAAATATGTAGTTTTCAAAACAAATATCTTAACATATATCGCTAAAAAAAAGTCCAGATATATCAACAAAAATATCGCGTTTGATATCGTAAATTATATTTTATTGATATTTGCTTACATAAGTAAAAAAAATTATTTAACTTTAATATATTGATAATATCAAAATTATCGAAAATTTATATCGAATTTATTTGCCGTATTTTCGAGTACACCGATTTGATATGTGAAACAGAATATTGAATTATCACACATGCTCCAACTTGCAAGCCGTTTCGATACAAAATATAATTTTCAATGAAGCTAAGACTAAATTAAGTGAAAACTTAGTGACACATACAACGGTCTGATCGACATTAAAATTTTCTGAATAGATCCATTGAAGGGGCTTATTGAACTGTATAAACAAGAACTTATCTTCTGAAAATTCAGCAAGAGCACTCTTAATATAACTTTATCTTAAGCACCAATATTTCCCTCACTGCAGCAAAGTAAGAGACAAAAAAGAAGAGACAAGGTAATAAAAGAAAGCCCCGCATTAGACACAGATAATGCCGGTGTGCAGCCGAAGGAAATCGGCCAGAACTGCAGCTGAGATCGGGGATCGGTGTGTGAAAGCCAAACAAATCCAATCCACAGAACCAGCATGATTTATCCCCAGAGCTTATATCATCGCGGGGCAAAGCAATTAAAATTCAAAACTTAAACGCTTTACGGCCTATTAAAGTTACACAAAATTAAATTTTAATGCACCGTGCTCGGGGGAATTAACATAATATCTCAAACGCTGAATTCCATGGCATTCAACATATATGAAATTATAATTTTTAGGAGTCTGCATCTGTTGAATTTAATTGCTTCATTTGCGCCTTGGGTTTCGTGTGCGAGCAGGCATTTCTTGATGTCTTTTGCCACACTTTTGACTCTTGACTTGGCTGGGTAATAATTGCTTGTCTTCTGCACTCTCATAAATTATGCATCTCGATGCAAATGCCAGGGCAGCTAATTGGTTTATATAAGAGGCGAAAACAATTTGCTCTTTTATGGCCATAAAAAACGGGAGGAGAGCGCAAAGCGAAACAATAACAATAATGGCGTAATGACAACTGCACGACATTGACAAATAAAAGGAAAGCATGCACTCGGAATAACCAAAATAAATCCACAGAGAAAAGGAAAAGAAAATACAGAGACAAGCACATTACGCATACGCCACCGAGCCGCGATTACGCAAGTGGAAAAGGTTTTAAAATAAACACAAATCCCCTTATTTACTCCACCCCAATTAGGGCGAAGGTGCAGCCGGCAATTAGAGGTGCTAATTATGAGGTTAACCCTCGGGTTCACCCACTCCACGCCGATCTGCGATAAGAAATGGTCGAGAGCCCCTCGGCCATATATGTTTTTTATGCTCTCCGTGTGCTCTGCCTGCTAATGGCGATCGATTTGACTTAATTTGATTTGTTTCGTGTTGGCTTGTTCCAATTTGATTTGTGTCAACATGATCCGGCCAAAAGGTGCCGACAGACTGCCGAGATATGTCTTCCCACTCCACTTCAAGTTTCTTTCCCATGTTCGGCCAATGCAAATGAATTTATGAGCATTACGTGCGCGTTTTGGTGAGCGTTTTACGAGCACTCATTATGGCGCTTGAGCGGATTTCTGCGATTGGTAGCAGAAATGCCATTAAAATGTTCAATTAATTGCAGCGTGGCAAGGAATTTAGAGAATAGCAACCATTTTTATTGAAATTTCAAGGAAAGGTTTGTAGGTAAGCGAACAATTCATTGTTTCCAAGGGTGTTTTTTATCTTTTTATAATTAAGTAAAGACTATGATATATTATGG
>JAEIIL010022559.1:0-12167 GCA_018905715.1 Drosophila lini
CTCTTTACGTTCTTTAATATCTTAAATATCTGCCTAAATAAAATTCACAATTCAATTCTAAATAAATTGTTCTTCTGTATTACCTTAATAGATATTACTTCAGATGAAGCATTGTCAATACCCTAAAACTAGTTAAACTTTTCCCCAGTTTGCGGAGAAGTTCGGCCATTCATGAGAATAGTGAATCCACTGTCTGTTTTTTTTCGGGTGGGCGGATCTGGAAATCTAGTTAACAAGCGACACACGTGGCCCAAAGAGTTTTTCCTGCTGAAACAGCGAGCAAACCATTAATGCCCCTAATACACTTAACCCAACTTGACTCCGGCCACGTGGCGAACTTCTGGCATAACAATTGCTGCATGAATTTGCGGTTTCGCAGGCTCCTCCTATTTTTCCAGAGCTTCTGGCCAATTCGAGGTGTTGGGTGCGAGTAAGCAGGTAGTAGTAAAAAGTTTTTATGGTCCCAACCGCAACGACACGAGGGTCGTTCTTCGGGGCTAGTGGGTTAAGGCATAGGGCTTCTGGGTTAATGGATGCAGATTGCATTGGATAAAGGATCACACTGTCCGGAAGTAGTGGCTAAGAATTTGCCTAATAGGGTACCAAAGATAATTGAGGGCCCTGCTAAATAGGTGAAGTGTTTGCCAACCTAACCACTGAAGGCTTTAAAGCTATAGCTTAAAGTAATGACTCATTACTAATGAGAGATTATTTAGTTTTTATTTAGCATTTAAAGATGATATTCTTATGTATAATATTTTAATTATTAAACTAACCTTGAACTAGTATTTTCACCTTAGAAAACAAAAGTTAATGTAGTTACTGAATTCTTTCAGAAACTATTTCCTGCGAAAGCGGCTCTCCAAGGGACCCAACAAGATAGTGCTCTCCGCGAGTGACTTTGTGTTCCCCGTGGATTCTCGAAGGGTAAGAACTTAGCTGTCAAACCTAATTCCATCTCATTTTTCTATAAACTTCCTTTTCCTTTTAGGTTGACGAGGGCATCGAGGCCATGCTATGCTGTTGGCTGCAACAGCTGCAGGAGTTCGGTGGCCCGGAGGTGGATAAGCCGGATCTGCTCAAGGGCTCTATAGGCTCCCTGAAAAATCTGGGATTCGTAATACCGGGAGCAGCTGCTCCGGGTAATTCCGGAGGAACCACTGCAGCCACTGTGAATGGAAAGAGTATATCCTCCGCCACGGGCAGCTTGGCCAGGCACAATCCCGCCCATCTGGACATGAGGGCGAGATACAACGGCGACTTGGTGCAACTCAAGGAAGTGCATATGAATGGATCCGCAGAGCTGCGAGCCAAGGCGATGGATCTCCTTGTGATGGCCCATGGTTTAAGGCACGAAAATATCAATCCTCTAATCGGATGGCTCTCCGATCCCAACCGCACGGCCATGGTCTTCGACTACTGCTCGCGGGGATCTCTGCAGGACGTGTTGATCATGGATGAAATCAAGCTGGACTGGTCATTCCGACTGAGCTTACTCACGGATCTGGTGAGGGGCATGCGGTACCTGCACACCTCTCCCTTGAGGGTTCACGGGGCCCTGACCTCCAGGAACTGCGTGGTTGACGCCCGATGGGTGCTGAAGATCACCGATTATGGTCTTAGCTCCTTCTACGAGTCCCAGGGGCTGCCACCCATGCCCCGGAGCGCCAAGGAACTGCTGTGGACTGCTCCGGAGCTGCTGCGCAGCATGAAGCACCACCAGCAGCAGCACCATCATCACCATCAGCACGGACGTATCCAGTTGGGCACCCAACTCGGTGACGTCTACTCCTTTGGGATCATCATGCAGGAGGTGGTGGTGAGGGGCGAGCCCTACTGCATGCTCTCCCTCTCGCCGGAGGACATTATTGCCAAGATCAAGAAGCCACCGCCACTGATACGGCCCTCTGTGTCCAAGGGAGCCGCTCCGCCGGAGGCCATTAATATCATGCGCCAGTGCTGGGCCGAGCAGCCTGACATGCGACCCGATTTTAACTCGTAAGTTTGTATATATTGCTTATATATCACAAAAAAAATATTTTAGTAAACGAGTCTATTAAATATTTCATAATTTTCATTAAGGATTACTAATGGGTTACCCATTCCGTTTTTTAGAGTTTATGAACGCTTCAAGATGCTGAACCACGGCCGCAAAGTGAACTTTGTAGACACCATGTTCCAAATGCTCGAGAAGTACTCGAACAATCTGGAGGAACTGATTCGGGAGCGCACCGAACAATTGGACATTGAACGAAAGAAGACTGAACAGCTGCTGAATCGCATGCTGCCAAGGTGAGACCTCACAAGTTTTCTGAACCAAGTAGAAACTAATCAAGAATCATCCGCAGCTCGGTGGCTGAGAAACTGAAGATGGGCTTGGCCGTCGACCCGGAGGAGTTCTCCGACGTGACTATATACTTTAGCGACATTGTTGGTTTTACAACAATCGCTGCCCACTGCAGTCCCGTGCAGGTTGTGGATTTGCTCAACGATCTCTACACGATTTTCGACGCCACGATCAATGCCTACAATGTGTACAAGGTGCGATACAATTATATCCTTCAGATATAATTCATGTTTCATTTTCACTTAAATAATTTACCAATTAGGTGGAGACCATTGGCGATGCCTACATGGTAGTAAGTGGGCTGCCCGTTAAGATACCCGATCACGCCGAGCAGATCGCCACCATGGCCTTGGACCTGCTTCACCAGAGTGGTCGCTTCAATGTGAAGCATCTGCCAGGTGTTCCTCTCCAGCTAAGGATTGGACTTCACACTGGACCCTGCTGTGCCGGAGTAGTTGGTCTCACGATGCCGCGATACTGTCTGTTCGGGGACACTGTGAACACAGCATCGCGAATGGAGTCTACGGGTAATTGGAGCTCATTCGTATTTGGGCCATGTGTCACCAGAGAATTCTGTTTCCTCAGGTTCCTCCTGGCGCATACACATGTCTCAAGAGACAAGGGACCGACTGGAGGCCCGAGGTGGCTATGCCATCGAACCAAGGGGCCTCATCGACATCAAGGGCAAGGGCATGATGAACACCTTTTGGTTGCTGGGCAAGAAGGGATTCGACAAGCCGTTGCCAGCACCACCGCCGATCGGGTGAGTATTTATTAATTAATTGCGCCTTTCCTAGATCAAAGCTTTGATTTAGTTAAGTTTATATTTGCAAAGCTTTCCGAATGGTTTATTAAGAGTACTTACTTGTAAAAAACGATGCTTTTTTAAAACTTCTCTCTTCGTGGTTTTTTAAATTTTTTGAGCTCAAGAAGTCCCCTTATATAAAATTTGTATTTAAATATTAGTCACGAAGGAGATATATTTAATTGATTTATCAGTTCAATGTTTATCCCTAAGTATCCTTATTTTCGTTGGCTTTTAGTGTCTAATATAAGTTTAGCTGTGTGCTAACTTCTCCTTAAACTAATATCTAACTTTTACCATATGCATTCCTTCACCCTCTCTAGAGAGTCACATGGGTAGGTGTCCAACATATAATCACCGAATTTGAGCTTTATAATTAATAATTCAATCATTTCCCAGCTTGGATGAGTCCCTCATTCGGAACTCGATCACCCTCAAGGCGCAGGCCAACAAATCCCGGACGAGCACCAATCCGTCTTCGTCACAGAGCTCCTCGCTGGCCGGGGAGTCCGTGGAGGTTAAGGTGGAGATAACCCCGCCAACAAACGCTGATCTGGGCTCTGGGGCAAATCTGCCCAACTCGTACTCCCTGGACTCCAACTCCACGAACACAATCAGCCCCAATGCAACGCTGTGCCCGGAGTTCCCGGGCAAGACAACCCCAAGCAGTACAAGTCCCCAGTCCCGCAAGCTCTCCGAACTCACGCCGGATAATCTGCTGAACCCAAACAGCTTCAACCGGCTGCCAAACTCCACGGGAGGATCCAGTTCCAGGCTGTACAAGAAGATTGAGGAGATGATGGACCTCAGTTCGCCGTACAACCACTACAAATGCCTCAGTCCCAGCGAGAGCAACCTCACGCAGTTCTACGACGGCAAATATCTCTACGGGAATTCAGGGGGTGGGGCCGGAAGCGGACATTGCAGCGGACAGGGCAGCGGCGGCGTCTGCCCCGCGATGGCCGGAACCGGATGTGGCAGTGGCAGCGTTGGAGGTGCCGCCCGCTTCGACAGCAAGCCCGGCTCCAGTCGCCTGCTGCGTCGCCAGTTCAGCTTGGATCGCGACGACCAGCAGGCGAAGGGAGAGCAGCAGCATCACCAGCACTCCCTGCAGGCCACCAACTACTCTTCCCTGGTGGCTAGTTCTGGTGCTGCTGCTGGCGGCGGAGCAAGTGGGGTCAAGTGCTCCATGCTGGACATTCCGCTCTTGCACGACACCTCCCGCAGTCCCAAGGGAACGCTGACCCGAGCTCACAAGCAAAACTCGGCCTCGATCACCCAGGATCTGGAGAAGATCGAGGAGATCCCGCTATCGCCGGCCTCCTCGCAACACCACAGTAGCCTGGACAGCAACCTTAATCGCAGTCCGCCCTCGACGCTGGAGGCTCAGTCGCCGCCGCTGCCCCCGCTGCCGCCCTTGAGTCCTCCCCAGCTGTCTGCCCCCACATCGCCGGCGCCCTCTCGAACCCTGAACGGGATGTACGCCCACAGTGCCAATGGCAGCCACACCAACACCAACGCCAACACCAATTCCAATTCAAACTCCAACGGGGTGGCACCCAACAACAATAACGGGAGCCGATCCGGCCAGGAGCTGACCCTGAACGTGGAACAGCTGCTGAGCAGATAGGGCACAATCTAAGGCCCCCAAAAAAAAGGGGGGCCGAACAAAGCTTTAGGTCTCATCCGAACCCAGTTTGAGTGTGTGAGCGAGCGAGTGTTTGAGCGGAGTGAGTGTAAAATGGTGGTGAATACTAAAAGATAATGAGTAAACATTTTGTTATACAAAAACATTACTAAAACTATTAAAAGGCAATTTCATTTTCGGTTCTTTAAAAGTTTATATAAATTTTTTTGTTTTACAGTATTGGCTTTTATTTCGGACTATATATTCTCGGTTCGAACCTTACCTAACTCGAGTCCTTAAAGTCTAGCCACCTGAGTGATGTGAGAGCGAGTATGTGAATGATTTGTCAATGTTGTGATGTGGAAAGCAAAGTACCTCAACGAATGCCAACTTGGTTCCAGCTGCAAATGAAAGTACAATTTAGTTGAGAATTAGTTCAAGTTGTGGTTAGAACCCGAGTCATTGTCCATTTTTCATAGAATGCATCAGCAAGTCGCCAAGTCGAATACGTAGACCCTAGAGCCTAGATTCAATCAAATGAGTTAACGTTTATTCATTTCAAGTTGCCAAAGTAGTACAAATCAAGGTAATTGATCTAATTATAATTGATTGGGTTTGTTTCATTGGATAACTCTTCTACTTGCTATATTCAAAATTATTTTAAATTAGGTATCGTAGTTGAAGCCTTCTAGAGAAACCAAACATACATACCTTTAAAGGCTGATTTAAATAATTTTTGACTTTCCACTATGTAGCTTCTGGATGGTTTTGTTAATTTTCCGAAGTTTCTTTTTATAAGTAAACAAATAATGGGAACTAACCCCTAGCTAAAGCACTTCTTAAACTCTCTTAAGAAGACTCAAAGAAAACTAAGTAAACTCATAGCAAAATATCTTAAACTTTTATACTGAACCTGTCTAGTAATCAAAATGACTACCTACATACTATAAAATGTATATCTGATCTGAGCATTCGGGCTGTTTCTCTGTTCCACTAGCATGGATTTTTCAATTAAACTAAATATATAGAATTTATAAAACAGCTGCACATGGAAATATGTGTACATGATGTTCCTTTTGAGAATCAAAGAAGTACTTAGAGTTTGAATTCAGTCGGAATACTAGTGAATATTAGCGGATATTCAAACATATTTATCGAATAAGTCTCGCATACGTGAATTTAGTTTTCTAAAGACAATCGTTGTTACTTTTAAATAAACACAAACCAAGTAGGTGGGTGCCAATATGAGATCGATAAAGGTTTGTCTCACTGTCTACGATATATGGTATATTTTTTAACCGCTCTACGATCATGATTTCTTAGCGTAGTCGAATTGTAAACTACTCCCATCAAGTGCATGTGTGTCGAACATTAACTGAAGTCTATCCACATAGAGGAAATCAAACTAAAATATCAGTTCTAATATATATATACCTACGTATAGTCCCTAGTCCTAGCTAACTCAAGCAGAATGTAATTCAAAGCCAACTCAAACTAACCCACAAAACTTTTACAACTAACCCGACCTTAGATCTAAGAAAATCCGAGTTCGTTTCAGTCACATATAATTATCCACTATTTGGTTTATTCAGAATTCATGGGTTATTGCGACAATTACCATGTCAATTAAGTCAAAAGCCATACACTACTAATTCAGCAGATTAATAAAATATGTATTTACTTTCCTTGTGCCGTTCATGAATCTGTGAAAACCAAACACATTTATTTCGTGTTAATTAAGACCGCACTTGTGTGGCTGTCACTTGTTGTTTTATTTCAAATGTGAATTTCATTCTCCACCGGAACAACACATTTATGTGTACACAAATAAATAAATGCATAAACCTATTAAAAATCCGCATGCTGTTCTTATTTAAAGTGTCGCAGACACAATACCGCATCAGGCCGATATCCCTGCTCAATTGTCTGACATGAATTGGATTAAATGATGCCGCGGTAAATCTTGCCCTTTTTATTGTTGTAGGTATATGTGTGGAATAAAATATGCAGACAATTTTTAATTATTTTTTTGTGTCACTTTTTTCACTCGCTGGTTCATTATGAAGAACAAAATATTGGCTTTAATGAAACCATTGTCAAGGGTGGGATTTATGAACAAATAACTGAGAACTGCAGAACGATTACTAATTGTGAATCAAAAATAAAATATACCTACCTTTTGAGGAGTTATACCATCTTATCTGAAAAACAAAGACTTTTGAAAGAAAAACCACTCGTTCAGGAGTACGAAAACAAAGTGTACACATCTTTTGACCCACCATGGTTTAATGTGTAACAGAAATTCCAACATTTAACATCGAAATACCCCATTAAGACTGATTTGTTTCCTTTACAATGTACAAAGTGTATTTATCTTCACACAACTCTTCGATTCTTTCCTCTATCGCCAATAATAGTTACGGCTTTCTTTGTTTATTGGAAGTGATTTTTCAGATATTCGTTTGGATTTTAGTTTTGTATTTTTGTAGGGTGGACAGCCTAGGGAGTTGCTTCTTGGGCGTCATCCAAATAGTACCTAAGCAAATGCTATTCCTCTTCTTCCTTGTCCTTGCGATGAGACTTTTTCTTCTCGCTGCGAGTGGAAGTGGATGTTGAGGAGCTGCTGCCACTTCCTTTGCTGCTGCGCTCGCTACGATCCTTCTCGCGGGACTTGGACTTGCGGCGGCTGGACTTTTCGCGGGATCGGGAGCGCTCGCGACGCAAGCTCTCTTTGTCCTTATCCTTGTCCTTGTCTTTGTCCTTATCTTTATCCTTTTCTTTGTCCTTGTCCTTGTCTTTGTCCTTGTCCTTGTCTTTATCCTTATCTTTATCCTTCTCCTTGTCCCGCGATCTCTCCTTTTCGCGATGCCTCTCCCGTTCCTTGAAGTCTCTCTCCTTGCGCTTCTCCTCCTTTAACATATGCAGGTAGTCCTCAAAGTACTCCTCGCGATACGACGAGTCCAAAGCTCGGTATCTCGGATCCGCTTCGAACTTCTTTTTCACGTCATACCACCGCGTGTGCCGCTCGATGTCATGTCGTTCCCTCAGCATGTCCAGAAAATCCTTACGTAGCTGTTGAGAACATTAATTAATAATTAATAATTCACAAATATTTAATGCCTTTATTGAACTATACCTGATCCTTCTTCAGCTGCTTGTCCTTTTCGCGACGTCTGCGCTCACGGTCGTCCTCGTAACTGCCACGATCTGCGAAGCATACAAATTTAACATAAATATAAACGCAGCTTTTAAGGTAATGGAGTCTTCTTTCTTACCCCCCATGGCCATTCTCTGTGGCGGTGCCATGCCCATTCGCATTTGTGGAGGTCCATTGCCGCCCATCATCATTCCTGGAGGCGGTCCCATGCCTGAAATATATATCACAAGAGTTACCTTTAAGAATTCCTATACAATAGTCAAGGACTCACCCATATTGGGCGGCATGCGCATGTTGGGTGGCATCATTCCCCGTAAATTAGGCGGTGGCCCGCCCATCTGTGGCGGTGGCACGCCCATTCCCGGAGGCGGCATTCCTGGCGGCGGCTGTTGCATGTGGGCATGACCAGGGGTCAGTTCCTTGATACCACTAGGCACCCAGCCTGCATTATCGTTGCCCCACTGCGACTCCTGGGTGGGCTCGTAACCATAATCGAAGGGCTCGGGCTCATGGAAGAAGGGCTCTTCGGAGGCGCCGGGTGGCGGGAAGTTGGGAGCCATCGGCCCGAGACCACGCGAATACTCCCGGCACTCGGCGGTCATCACCTGGATAGCATTTTCCTTGACGCCTCCGCCTCCTCCTCGCTCGCCACCCCTTTCGCTGCCCGTAGTGGAGATCGGCCTCGGTGGCCGCTGCATCAGGCCCGACCGTGACTGGTGCTGCATCATGGGCGGCGGCATTCCCGGCGGCGGCATCTGCATGCCCCCATCTCCACCCAATCCCACCATGGGCTGAATGCTGTGCATGCCGGGCGGGCCGATGCCCATGCCGCCATCTGTGAGGATGCCAATCGGAGTGCTCTGGTTAATTGATACGTTCTGCGTGAGGCTGGCCAGGCCAACGCCACTCTCCGCCACCCGGAAGCGTTTCTGACGCTCGCAGTAGGCGCGCCACGTCTCCTCATTGAAGCCGTAGTTGAAGTAGTCCGTGATATCCGCTCCCGGCTTGCGCCACGGCTTCTCCTCCAATGAATCGATGCTGAACTCGTGTACCGCCACTCCATTTATAGTCCCGGCCCCCTCAAAGTCCTCAATGCTGAACTTGCCCGCCTGGCCGGCGGGTTTTGCCTTGTCGCCGGCGGCTCCAGTGCCTCCAGCCAGAAGATTTGGACGCTGCTTGATGTTGTAGGTGCTGGGCGCCTGCTTGATGTCCCCAATCACCACGTTGATATCGTCGTCCGAGTCGTCGTCGTCGTCATCGTCGGAGCCCGAACCGTTTCTCTCCCTCCTGGAACTGGGACCATCGATCATTTCCCCGTCCTCCGGCTCAGGTGAGGAATGTGCATCCGCCCGGTCGGCATCCCGATCTCGATCGCGGTCACGTTCCCTCCTGCTCCTGCTGTCCGTGGTGTCCGGCAGGGCCTCCTCGTCCTCCTCCATCTCCTGAGCGGGATCGTCGAACTCGGAGTACTCGGGCACTTCCTCCTTGGGAAAGAGCGGCGACTGTCCCCCCGCATCGACCCCGGACGCGGAGCCCGGCTTATCGCCCGCCACAACAGCCGCCAGCGCTTGGGCCTCTGCCGCAGCCTCGTGCTCCGCCGTAAGCGCGTCGCCGCCGCCGCCGTTGCCCAACTCGCCGGTCGTCGAGTCGGGATTGGAGGTGCCGTAGAGCCAGCTGTCTTCGTTGGTGTCGTCCGCCATGGTCGTCTGTCCCGGTAATCTTGGCCAAGCTTCAGACCCCCGTTTTTATTTGAGTTATGATGGCAGGATTTTAGTAACAACAAAAGACTAACCGAGTTTTGCTATTTCAATCTTCCCTTCCAGTGTGACCGTACGATTTTCCGCAAAAAACACCGAAATGCGCGAAATCGCAGAATAAATCTGGTACTTTTGGTCGTTCGTGAATGAAAAGTCTGGCAGCACGCCAGTGCTACCAGACTTCCAGATCGTCTGTGGACTCTGGCAGCCCTGGTTGTGGAGACTAGCTGCTACTGACCCAATTTTTTAACCATTTTGTGGAGAATTCATTTCGGCTGTTAAATTATCTGAAATTTAAAATGCTAGTGAATTTTTTTCACCAGTAAATTTGCCGTTAGTAAATATATTTTATCTTAAAACAGGAGACGAAGATAATTTTGGCAAGCCGCAGTTTGTGTACCATTGCTAATTTTTGACAATTTCAACGAAGTAAAACCTTATAAAATGTTGAATAAAATGGAACATTTATTTTTTCTTCTGGACATGTCTAAAAAGATAAAGAATTTTTATGATCAATAGTGGGCAGCAAGGATTCTAGCATTTCTAGAAAACTTAAGCATGCATTCAGTTCTAAAATGTTTTTCGTTTCTAATAATTAACAAAATAAATTACCATGCGTCACACAAACACATATAAGAATTATTTATTCGTTTAAAAATTTTGGAAAATTATGTGGAAGCTTTTTAAATTCCCCAGCGGTTTCTGGAGAACTCCAATATTATTTTTTTGTTGCCTGATACTGCCATGACCAATTATTTGAAAGATTGAAATCTCCGTGGTCAAGTCCCTTAAGGAAAATTGCTACACAGAGAGAATTAAAATTAAGAGACTTGAACTGAGAATTTTTCAATATTATCAAAACCATTTTATTTTACCTTAAAGTAAAACAAAGTAAATAAATTTAAAAAAACTAGCCCCTATTTCTGGATTTTTTTTCTCTGGCGTGTAATATGTATTTTAGAATAAGGTAAGAAGTTTCATTAGCTTAGAAAATATACTTATTTGTAGTTTTTGTGGTCAGTGCATGAACGATTCCCTCTGTATAGACCTAATCGCTCTTTGCGCTCTATGTTTTTCCCAAAAATCGCTGTCAAAAGAGTATATTTTACGCGGCCACCAATCATTGGGACTTAGTCCGAATTTGGTCTCTGCCGAAAGCGGTTCTCAGCATAATGAAGCTCCACTTGGAATACCTTAATACATGTATTGTGCTTTTCATCCTGCACTTATCGAAGGCGGAAATCCCCGGATGCAACTACTTGGAAACTGTTGATCTGTCGTTCAGTCCGCAGTTTCCAAATGGGTCCTACCTATACCAGGATAGCTTGTTAGTTCCCTTACATTTGACTGGCCAGTACGACTACATAGAGACGGAGAGGGGAGTCAACAATAGTGTAAAAATGCACACGCGAGGATGTGTCTGCCACCTGAAGGCCTGTATCTGGTTCTGTTGCCGATTTAAGGACATGCAGCCCAATGGCGAATGCACTGATGGCCTGATGGATAAACTAAGCGACATCAATCCCTACTTGAATGTGACTCTCGGTAACGGATCCGTGGTCAGAAGAAACTTGCTCAGCGATTTCCTAGTGTTAAGAGATTCAATGCGCTTCAGGGACATTTGGAAGGAATACGAGTATACATTGTTCGAGGTTTGTTGAGACACCTGTCCTGTGTTTCCCAGACTAATTAGAAATCCTTAGAATGGAAGTGCTTTACTCAGAGGCTACAACAGCGAGAAGAATGTATTTAGGGGATATGACTGCCTGCACCCGGACCAGTTCAGTGCAGAAAACAGAGGGTCTTTTGTAGTGGCTTTTCATGAAAGCGTTTTCAACCAGAACCCAGAGACCCTGCAACCGGGAGCGAATGAGCGTGAGTATATGTATATAGCAAATTAAGATAAACCTTGTCCTTACCTATTTTGTATCCTTTTTAGTCATTTTGCTTTCAAAAGCATTTTTGATTCTGACGACAGCAGTGAATCTCAGCGTGAAAAAGCTCCGGAATCTGCACGGCAAGGTCTGCATCAGTTACATGCTCACTATATTCATGTTTCTGCTCCATAAGTGGCTTATGCACTTTCACATACCCTTGAACTTTTGCCCTCTACGAGGTTCATTGTCAAATATTATAATGAAAATATGGTTTTATGTAGACATTTAATTTTATATTTTTGACTGTACTCGAATTTCAGGTTACCTGCTTTACTTCTTTCTTATGGCAAGATATATTTGGCTTTCTGCCTTGAGCTATCAGATGTGGAAAGGTTCGCAATCGATAAATCAAGCTGAATCTCGACATAGCTCCTGATCTACAGCATCTTCTCCTGGGGAACGGCGGCTTCCATGACGGGGCTCCTTTTTTTGATGGACCACCTGTGGGATGGCGATCCCAGCAAAGTTGGCTGGATACCTGGAGTTGGATGGGAGTATTGTGACTTAAAACGTGGGCTTTTACTAGAGCAATGATGT
>JAEIIL010022562.1:0-22761 GCA_018905715.1 Drosophila lini
CGGTTGCAACGGAGCCGAAGGTGCTGCCGAAGGCTGCCGAAGCAGCGTTCGGGTCGCCTTGGAACACTCTACATTCTACACGAGAATTCTACCCCAAGCATGTAAACTGACATTTGCTTTGAAATCCAGAGTGACCAAGGAAAAAATATCAAATAAAAATATCGCGACTTCGATATTTGGGCAACAAAATTTCACGATATAAATATATCATTTTCAGAAAATATATCGATATATTGATATTTTGATATATTATCAACCCTAGCAAAGTGCGAAATTTGCAACAAAATTTGTACTTCCATTTTGCGTTGTATTTATTGCAATCCGTTAGTTACTAAATAAGTTAAAACGGCGACCGGAGCGTGTATATAGTACGTAAAGTGCGTGTTCTGCAAAATATTCAGTGGAATGCTTGTGCAAAAGCCACACTCACACACATTCATATTACGACGCAACGACGAAGCAGTGCAGCAAAAGAGGCGGCAAAAACGGGAAGAAGAGGCAGCAGAGAGCGGCGGTGAATCGCAATCGGAAAACAGACAAATTTCGCGTCAGTCTTTATTTTTGCCATATTAGATTTTCGGCGTTCTATAATAAACAATAAACACAGCAAACATAGCATAAAGCGGGTTTTGCGACAAGGCTATCGGCCATTGATTGTGCGTCCTTTTCGGAGACAAGAGAGAAGCACCGGGATGTGCAAGTCACGCGGTTTTTAGTTTTTCCCTTCACCTAATCGACATGCATAAAAAGTAATCAAAATAATATTCTGTGTGCACCATTTTGAAGGTTAGATTTCGCGTATATATTTCGCTCGGAATACGCGATAAAACAAAGGCAAAAGCGGGCGGCGCAAACGTGTCTCTGCATCAGTATGCTTTTGTGTGTGTGAGTGGCTTGTATTTGTTTTGGCAAATGCAATAAATAATAATTAGTGTGGATTAGGTGGCAAATATTACGTTTGTGATTAATTCGCGTTATATCGGTGTGAAGTTATTTCCTTTTTCTGCCTTTCTTCACTCTCACAACCACCGGCTGCACTCGCTCTCTGTCTCTCTCTTTCATTTACCTCTCTCTCTGGCATACGCACACTTTCGCACAACGCACGCCAAAATTCTGCCGCTGCGCTGCTAATGATGGAGAACAAAAAGAAAACAAAATTTTCCCCCTACTTTTCCAGTTTTTTTCTTCCCCCTCTACGTGCTTAAGTTGTGCTTACAAAAATAACATAAACCGAGGAATTAAATGCAAATAATAGATATACGGCAAAAGAAAACCAAAGTGTAATCAAAGGAATAAGTGAAAAAACCAAAGGCCAGCGCTCTGCGTCTTTAGAAACGAAAGGAGAGTGAAAGGAGAAAAGAAATCGCGCTCAACTTTGAAATTTCAAAAAGGCGACAGCAACAACAACACGCCAGCACACACACACGACAGCCCCTTGCTGGAAAGAGACGGAGCGGCAGCTCCTTTCGCCTTTTTCCTTTTGTTCTTGTTATTTTTGTTGTCGCTCCGTTTTCGTTGCCGCATTGTTGTTGTTGCTGGCGCTGCTTTGAAATCGACGCAAACTGTTCAACTGTCATGGCCGGTAAGTTTAAATATCTCTCTCCTCTCTTTTGCTCTCCCTTTTTACCTCCTCGTTCGTCGTTGGCTTTAGATGTGTGGGAACTGCCAACTTTGTTTTAATACCCTGTTCAAGGGTATTGTAGTTGCGATAGATCTTTGGAAAGCTGTGAAATTTGATATCTGTGATTGATCATTAAAGAATATATAGGGATTAATTCATACCATAAAAGCTTTTAGGCGAATGATCAATTTAATCTTCCTATTCTAATGGGAAAGAGCTTCAAATTCTATAATTTTTATTAAAATATAATACAACTTTCTTATGAAATTGCTTAAACTTTTAGGGGTTGTAATAAATTAAAAAAAAAAATTATTTTAATAAATTTAAAAAAATCTGTGGAAAAGAGTACGTATACTTCGTCTGAGATTCCTTGTCTTATTTTCGATTATCTGTACACTTTTATTTTGGCATTTAATTCGCTAAAAACAGCAGATAAACAAATTCAGTGAAAAGTAAACAAACTAGTCAAAAGTCTCGACTGCGTTGAACGAAAAACAACTTTTCCCTATCAACTAACATTGATCTTTGCACTTGAACGGAACGCCGTCAGCGACGTGAACGGCATGCAAAAAATAAAAACCTATTAAATTGACAGGCCCCCGCCTCCCCTCCGCCCCTTTTTAGCACCGCCCCTTGACATTTTTGTAACAAATGCCCGCCCCCGCCCCAAATTGCATTAACTATTTTAAAAACCCAGAGGGAAGTAAAGCAACTCATAAACCTGCAGCACGATTTTGTTACGATAAACACACCATATAAAGATCAATGTTAATGAAATGGGAAAAATAAAGAGGAATATATAGCTTCTTTAGTTAATTTAAAGGATAATATATGTAGGTATCGGATGGAATGGGTACCAATCTTGACAAGAAAATGACCCACAAAAAATACAAAATAGTTTCTATAGCCGAACCTGGAAATGCTTTGACAAACAACCTTGTGACATTTAAAAATGTTGGAACTAATTGGAAAATAATATAAAAATAAAACGAGCATAATTATAGAGCTTAAAAAGTTTCTAGGTAGAAAAAAATACCCCCCTACTGAAAGAGTATCAAATTGATTTTGTCCGCATACTCAATATAGAGACACAATTGCCATAATTAAATAATAAACAATTACACAAGTGCTGAGAATGCGGCGTACACATTGGTTCGGTCAATAGATGTACAGCCCTCAGTGTCGAAACTGGATCGTGTGTTTCGCCTTGTGCAAATTGAGTTAAAGTCGCAATGGACCAAAGGCAACCGAACCACCACCACCCCCTTCCAAATCCCCATTATTTTATGCGATTCCCCGGTTTGCTCCCAGACAACGTGACGTCGTCGCAAAGGCTTCGAGATTCTTCAGTATGCAAAATTATTTGGCCGTTTTATATGCAGCAAGATACGCACAAGTGGGCATGGACGTTCCCTAATGGGATGCGCATGTAAGGACCCAACACAAAACATGGTCTCCAAACAGGCATTACATAAGTTTTTAGACCTTATTGCCTGCCGCTCTGCTGCTGCACACTACTCGCCTGTCATAAGGCAAAGTGGAGATTGTAAAGGGGTGACAGATTGATGTGTGCCTTAGATTAGATTGGATATGGTAATTGACAAGGGGAGAGGCGTGGAGGAGACTGAACGTTAAGCCTTTCTGTTCTCAATTTGTAGTGCAAATTTACATGGGCAAAGAAGCCGGACAAGCTGAGATCATAACTAAAGCAAACCAACCAATCAATTATCAAATAGGTCAGTTCTGTATTGGGTTTTCTCGTTGTTTGGTAAATGTAGTTAAATAATACTGGTATTTATAAGAATTATATGTATTATTTCCGCCTTAAACTTGTACTTCCATATAAATCCGATTTGATGAAGGAAAGGGGGTAGTTTTCTTTGGGTTTTCCCCGATTTGGTTTCTCTTAGTATTTGGTTTCCTTTTTCCCAAAATATTTCGTTTCATTAATAATTTCTAGCCAATATTCCTAATTGCTCAGTGGGTTCAGTCATGCATATGAATTATTTCTCTAAAGCTTTTCTTTGACGAAACTTATTCAGCTGGCTGCCAAACAAAAGGATTTCCCGAGCATTCTTCCTCCCCTAACCCTTTGCCGCTTACCTATTTTCACCTTGCCTTTTGTATCGCCAGTCAGTCAGTCAGTCAATCAGTCCATTCCGCCATTCTCTAGGTCGTCCATTTGTCTATCTCTATAGCGTATATAGACTGAAAAAGTAGTATAGCGCAGGCAGGAACGGCGGGATAGAGTGAGGAGAGCTTTGGCTTTAGCGGCGACATCGCGTGGTTGTGTTAAATAATTGTGTCAATATTTGAGTTTCATTATTTTGTTCCATTTTGCGGGGCGCTCATGAAAATCTACTTATCTCTTTATGTGTACGTTTATATACGATCTAGCGAATAAATACGCTAGCTAGCGGGCAGAGCAACCGAGCGAGAGCAATTTCAGATTAGTCTTATTTTTTGCGTTTTTTTTGTCTAACGAAAATTCTGCAATTATCTAAGATTTATATGGAGGGGGGTCTTTGTTGTCTTTTTGTGCTATGGGAACCAAAATACAAAAATTCGGTCATGAGTGGGCTTTACTTATTTGGAAGTAATTGCTTGAGTATTTTGTTTCAAGAAAGAGAATCAGTTTATGGCAGAAATTACTTTTAATACATTTTTTTTTCGCAATTCCTTTTATTATTTGAAGATTAAGCTTCGTATTTGCACCAAGGGCGCGGTAAATATACTAAATATAACTATTAAAACTAATTCTACAGTAAGCTTACTCCAAGTGTATGACGGTCTTGTGAAGTTCTTTGAATTGGTATACCTAACACTATTTGTATTTTTATATCTTTCTAAAATATTGTTTTGCTAAATCTTGCATTTAAATTTCACAACCATCTGAAGTGAATATCCCTTATGTTATATGTTAATTTCTAGAATAAGAGTAGAAATAATAAACATGACCTTCATAGTCTTACTCCTTCCGTAACTAAAGATTTTATTAGTAATTAAAAATGTCATATCCGTAAGATATAAATAGGGAACTTTACTAAGCAGTAAAAATATTAATGGCTGTCCTAGCAATGCCATTTCATCTTAGAATTTATTTATATTACTGCACTTTTGCTTTCATTTGTGCATTCACGTCTGTCACGAGTTCAACGACTCTAAAACTGCATATGGCTGTGTGCTGCATTTGAGTGGGCGGGTGCGATTCTCCCCACAAACTTATATTGCAAATCTAAAAATAGTGCCGGGATATATCAGCGAAAACGACTGAGTTATGATTGACTAATTGGGCGACTGCCTTTGATCCTATTATGGGAGCAGCAGCACCAGCACCACTATTACAGTGGCAGAGGCAGAAAGTAGGAATAAACACAATCACATCATGACGTCGTCGTCAATGGCAGCCATCAGGCAACATCGCGGGCAGGAAAAAGCCAACCGACGACTGCCAACAGTAAGCGGATAATGAGGTCACAGCACATGGGACTGGGCTGGGCAAGGGCTGTGCCAAAAAAAATCAAACAAACAAAACCAAATGAATATTTAGGAATGATGAAAAAATTGGCGAAATTCGCACACAAACACATACTCTGCTCAGACATGGGTCCCGAAACAAAAAGACCAGTGGCAGATACGAAATGAAACTACTGTGGGCATGACAAGCATTTTCAATAATGCTTTAAATACATTGTCAAACATTGCCAAAAATAATAATTAATTAAAATTCTTGGAAGCTGCGGAGCAAGATCAAGCTAGAGGTTTCTTTATGCAATTAATAAATTGACAAATGCAGCAAGGATTAGCAATTAAAGCAATGAAAGGAAAGCTCATATTTATTAATTTATAAATATGTTTAATTTTTATATTCTGCAAATAAATAGCTGACCGCTTCATCAATTTCGTAAGCCTAATGAAAAACCTTTATTTTTATTCAAGGATAATCAAGGACATAATACTAAATATTTTTAAAATATTTAAAAATCGATACTCTTTAGATTAATGTCCTTCCAAAACAATTCATTGAGGGTTTATATCCACTGTACATAAATACTATATTCAATACACTTTTAAAATGAAATGTTCCCCCATATGTGGGTGGTCTTAGCAGCAGTCTATATCATAGGGGAAATGTAGAAAGGCCTCCCCAGCACAACGTCATCGTTTACACAACATACCGCAATCGCGCTAAAAGTGGTAGAGAGAATTGACCAACAGGAAAGGGGGGAATGTGGGTGGGCTGGGGTTGGGTCTAAGAGCTACGAGACAAGGAAACGGAAAGAAAGAATATTTGGCCAAGAGCTCAAAGGGCTTTAAAGTGTGTGCCGCGTTTCAACATCATGGAAGGCCAGGCATGGCGTCATTAGCAAATATTTGGGCAAGCTCAGGACATGGTCGCGGTCGTTGCCGTCGTCACCGTTGTCCTTTCTAGCAGTGTGTGTGTGTGTTAGAGAAAAATCAAATGTTACACTTACTTCCTGGGCTTCCTTTTAAGTTGTCCAAACCAATCCGACATTCGGCAAATCGAACTCAAGCTGTCCAAAGGTGTTGTCACCTCGCATACTCATCATTTGGTCGTGCTCTGTCTTTTCAGGTAATGGAGAGGCGTCCTGGTGCTTCTCACAGATTAAAGGCGCCTTAGACGATGATGTCACGGATGCGGACATCATATCCTGCGTGGAATTCAATCACGATGGCGAGTTGCTGGCCACCGGCGACAAGGGCGGTCGCGTCGTCATCTTTCAAGTATGTAAACCTGCCTTGATATTGTGTTTTTGTAGGTTTTACTTATTTTAAATATTATTTCCTTCCAGCGAGATCCTGCCTCGAAAGCCGCCAATCCGCGACGCGGCGAATATAATGTCTATTCGACATTCCAATCGCACGAACCCGAATTCGATTACCTCAAGTCGCTGGAGATCGAGGAGAAGATCAACAAGATTCGGTGGCTGCAACAGAAGAATCCCGTACACTTTCTGCTCTCGACCAACGACAAGACGGTCAAGTTGTGGAAGGTCAGTGAGCGGGACAAGTCGTTCGAGGGCTACAACACGAAGGAGGAGAACGGCCTGATCCGGGATCCACAGAACGTTACGGCTCTGCGTGTGCCTTCCGTGAAGCAGATACCGCTGCTTGTGGAGGCATCGCCGCGCCGCACCTTCGCCAATGCACACACCTATCACATCAATTCAATTAGCGTTAACTCCGACCAGGAGACCTTCCTCTCGGCCGACGATCTGCGCATCAACCTCTGGCACCTAGAGGTGGTTAATCAGAGCTACAACATCGTCGACATCAAGCCAACTAACATGGAGGAGCTGACGGAGGTGATCACCGCGGCCGAATTCCATCCGACCGAGTGCAATGTGTTCGTCTATTCGAGCTCCAAGGGCACAATACGATTATGTGATATGCGTTCGGCGGCGCTATGCGACCGGCACAGCAAACAGTTCGAGGAGCCCGAGAATCCAACGAATCGCAGCTTCTTCAGCGAGATAATTAGCTCCATCAGCGATGTGAAGCTAAGCAACTCGGGTCGATACATGATCTCCAGGGATTACCTGAGCATCAAGGTCTGGGATCTGCACATGGAAACGAAACCCATTGAGACCTATCCGGTAAGTCTGTTCCTGAATTTAATGTTTATCGTAGTACTAATTGTTATCTTTGCAACTTATGCTGCAGGTCCACGAATATCTGCGCGCCAAGCTGTGCTCGCTGTATGAGAACGACTGCATCTTCGACAAATTCGAGTGCTGTTGGAATGGCAAGGATAGTTCAATAATGACCGGGAGCTACAACAACTTCTTCCGCGTATTCGATCGCAACTCGAAAAAGGATGTGACGCTAGAGGCGTCCAGGGACATCATCAAACCGAAGACGGTGCTGAAGCCACGCAAAGTTTGCACTGGCGGCAAACGGAAGAAGGACGAGATCAGCGTGGACTGTCTCGACTTTAACAAGAAGATTCTGCACACCGCCTGGCATCCCGAAGAAAATATCATTGCTGTGGCTGCGACCAATAATCTATTCATATTTCAGGATAAATTTTAGCCAACACCTTACTACGCAGCAGCAACAACAACACCATACGCCACAATCACACCAACAACTACAGAAACAACAACTACGAAAGCAAACACTCCTCATTCTAATGTTAATTCAATCGGTTTGTTTCAGCCGCCTTTTCAAATTTCCCTCGGAATTCAAGTGTTTGCCTAACATCATTACCTCAGTCCATCTCACTCCCCCTCTTCTCCCCAAAAAACACACAACCATACACACACACATAATGCCATAGCAAAAGCTTTGTAATGTATATCTTTGAATCGAGAAATAAGAAACAAGAAACGAGAAACTTTAAAGCAAATAAGAGAAGGAAACAAATTTTTATACATAACATTTCTATGCGTAAAGTTGATTTCTTGTAGCTCAATTCGAGGAGTAGCCCCGTAACAAGGGTAACATATTTAATAATGATGATAACGATTGATTGATTTGCCCCGAAAGTTCTTTGTAATAATTAGCGCCAGCGCCGAAGTATTTGTAATAAATGATAATAATTATAATATATCTAAAAGAAAAAAAAAACTTACAAAACTAAAATCGTAAAAATTGTGCATATTGTAATATTTTTTCTGTTCGCTTGTTGTTAAGTTTACGATGAAAAGTCGGAAAGAAAACACACACATACACACACATTGTGCGCCCTGTTTGCTCTTCTTTATAAACACAGATTATATTCCGAAGTAAATTCGTTTTGCGACAGCGTTCATTCCAAGCAAATGAGCCTTCATCCATCGATTATGTCTCATTTTAAAATCTCATCATGCAATTCGAACAGCAACCGAGGAAGTGTTGTGTGTCCTCTCTCAGTCAAGAAACCAATTCAAAATGCTCATTTTAACAAATCTAATTCACTAAGAAGTCAAGCAGCGAGAAGTCAAAGCAGAGGCAGAAGCGCGGAAGGAGTATAAGAAAAATGAATGCATTGATATCGTGTGTATTTGCAGTTAATACGATATACATATACATCTATACAGCCTAAGTTAAAAATACAATTTAGTGTTCTCAATTCGTTTAATTTAATAATTATCGTATCTGAAATGAGAAGCAAATGCAAAACAAAAAAAAAAAACATGAGATAAAAGCAAACAAGAAAAATAAGAAACAACACTATTTTTATACGCTACATTTTAAGCTATAGTATTGCTACTTTTAGTTCAACTATGCGTGCGTGCGTCCAAGACCAATTCTCACATATAGTCTGTCCGAACCGAAAACCCCGCCCCCGAACCCTCGCCCCCCTCATTTACCATCGGTCAACGACTTTTCCAGCCTGTTTATTGTTTTTTGTAAAGTTTCCTTTAATCATCATTGTCATGTTTTCCACAAAAAGAACTATAAACAAAAAGGAACCATTTTTGATAGGTTATCTAGTGTCTAGTGTTAACAACAACAAAATTAAACATATATATATATAAACAAACAATAAATAAAAGTAATGAGAAAGTTAATAAATAAACGATGCGCTGAAAAATGTTAAATGAGGAACTACAAAATGTACGGCAGCAGCAGCAAGTTCAAAATATTGAAATGTAAACGCATAAAATGATGAAATAAAAACTAAAACAACATAAACTGTGCTTCTTATGAGAATAATGATAAATATACATAAAAATAATATTGTATTTTCTATAAACTAGAGGGACAGCCGGCCTAGGCGAGAGCATAAAAAATTGATAACAAAATAAGAATGCAGTAAAAATTGGCTAAAACCTTGAGTGAAAATCGTCTAAAAACCTATTCCAGTCTCTCAATGCAATTATTTGGTTGCCATTTAACCCATTATTGTTTTATTTCCGTTTGCAACGCACATTTTATAATCATAAATCTTTGACATGCCTTTTTGTAAATAAAATCGCAACAAAAACAAAAGAGAAGAGAACTTAAAACGTAAAAACATTATTCATAAAATGAAATAAAATCCAAAGCAAAGCAGTCGGAGCAGTAGAGAAACTGTTGCAGTTGCAGGGCGAATGAGAACGCAAACAAGACAACAAATTGCAATTGATTAGTTTTAAAAAAACATTAATTGAATTGCTATTCATAATAAAGATCAAATAAAAGCAAACTTAAGGATACCATTTAGTTTTGCAAGCAAGAAAATTGATAAAAATAATTTAAATGTGTGTTTTAGTAGGGTTTGAAGTGGGGAACAAACTCAAACTTCTTGTATTTAAGGAACATTTCTTTGTTAATAATCTTTTGGATATAAACAAAGTGTGATTATAAAGGTAAGTTGAACTGTCATTTGCTTGGGGAAACTACTAAATTAAACTAAAATTTGATATGATTGTTCCATCGGATCCATTTTTATCTTCAGTTGGTGGTGTAGAGCTCTTTGAAACTATGGTAGAAAGCGAATTACTTAGGGAGAAATTAAAATAAACATTTAAAAAATGAGATTTTAAAATTTTTTTTTAGTAGTGTTTGGAAATATTTGAATTTTATTTTATGTTAACTCGTCGAGAACACCTCGAGTTTTTCAAATGCAGCCAAGTACCGTTACTAGGTACTCTAAGCCATTTCAATGCCAGGCACGCATGCGCACAACCAAAGTGAGAACGCATGAAAGAGAGAGATAGAGAGCCAAGCTCACTCAAAAGACGACCATAACGCTCAAGCTGCAAAGAAACCCAACCAAAATAACGGCGGCTTGAAGTCTCAGTTGACTCAGATCGGTTGGACGGTGCGGTTCGTTTTCGACTTCGGCTCAAAGGCAAAAGCTGAAGAAAAAGCATAAAAAACGCCGGAACTGCGGCCTAAACCTGTTTTGGCCAAGTGAACGCAACAACAATAGCAGCGAAAACGCATGCAAGTGACGAAACGACCTTAAGCAAAAGCCAGAAAAAGTTTAAAAATATATTACTCTTGGCTCAATTACAAAAATATTTGTTGTGTTTATATACAAGAAATTCGATGACGCAGTGTCTGAGGGAAAATCCCCAAAATGCAAAATAAGCGATAATAAGCATCGCAGAAAAAGAAAACACAACAAAAATTAACAAATCAACACGCGTACGTGGCCAGGCCAAGGAAGTGGGAGTGCAAAAGAACAAGTCTGCGGCAGCAGGAAAATATAAAAATAAACAAAATGACATTGAACAACAACGTTCTTTGTCTGCAATTGCAACGCCGATTGTTACTGGTCGTTGTAACGTTTTTCCTGCTACTATCCAGTGCCCGTAAGTCCATAAACTAATTAAATTGCAAATCTTAACAACAAGAAAAACAACATTGCAACAATAACAAGGCAAACTGCAAAAGAAAGAGAAATTTTTATTGGCGTTACGCTCGAGACGGGGCGAAAAACAAATTCACTTTCGTGTAAAACTAGAGAAACTGGTCTAGTCTCTTGGCCTTATGTCTTAACGCTCCCGCCAGGGGGCGCCATCACCAGGCCGGCCTAGTGGCTGCATTCAATCAGAAGCCGAAAATTGTTGGCTTATTAGTCACATCGAGATATGCGAAAACGAGTTTGTTGTCCCAAGTCATTCGTTTTACCGGCTTAGCTTAGTGAATTTCCTAAACCAATCTCATCTCATTAGTGGCCCAGGGCGAGGAGGAGGAGGATGGACCGTATCGCGGCAAATATCTGGGGAAACTCAACTCCTACCATCATCAGGTGTCCGGCGATGTGTACGCCGTGAATGAGTTTACCTTTCTGATTGTGGGCTTCAACTACGACGGCAACGGGGCGGATACGTTCTTTTGGTCGGGAGCCAGCAACCGGCCGGGACCGCAGGGCTTTATTGTGCCCGATGAGTATGGAAAGTAAGTGTCTCATATTTTAATAAATTAAATATATATACCTTTTACAGAATACTAAAGACAAAAAACCCAAATTAAAACAAGGCTAGAAAAGAAGCCAACTTCGGCAAGCCAAAGTTTATATACCCTTGCAGGTTCAAACTTGATCAGGAGCCGAATTTGAAATATATCCTAAATAAGCCAAAAATTAATTAATTTTAGTTCGGAAAGCTGTTTTGTGTTAGTTTTTATTAATTTAAAAATCGGCATACTTAATTTCAAATCTTAGGATATCAAAATAAATGTCAATTTTTGAAAATTTTAACAATTTAAAAAAAAAAAAAGATTTCTTCCGTATATGGCTGGAAATATTCTCCTGTTGATGCTGGTCAAGAATATAGGGTCGAAAACGACTCATTCACAGCGTTTGCCAACTTCAGACTAAAATTATAATACCCTGCAAGGGTATAAATATACACATAAGCACCTCTGCTCAAAAGCTATTGAAATTTATTATTTAGGAATTAAACTTTACTTAATTTTCACCTACAAAGGAACTTAATGCTTTCATATTAATCCTAATCTAATAATATATTAACAACAAAATCCCCGTAGAACCAACATCTTGGATCGCTACCACAACAAGGACTTCACTCTGACTCTACCCGATCGCAAGAAGATTACGGAAATCAAGTGGCTGGCGGTCTACGATCTGAATAACCAGAATAACTTTGGAGATGTGTATATACCCGAGGATTTTGAGCCTCCAATGCCCCAACTGGGCGGAACCTTCTCCAAGCGCAGCCACAATGTGAGCAGCAGCAGCATTCAGATCCTAGACTCGAAAACCATTCGCATCAAAGACTTTACGTACGATGGTCGAGGCAAGAGGACATTTTTCTGGACCGGCGTCGGAGCGCAGCCATCGAGTCGTGGCAGCAAACTCCCAGATGAACGAGGATAGTAAGTATATTTAGCTTTAGTCCATTCATAAAATTATAAAAACATTACAATTATTATTAAAATTTCAGCCTGGATCCTATTAGAAAGTACAACATGGAGACCATTGATTTGGAGTTGCCGGGTGACAAGACCATCTTTGACATCGACTGGATCAGTGTGTACGATGTGGCCGACAACGAGAATTATGGTCATGTCCTGATCAACGATGGTTTAAATGTTCCGCCGTCTTTGGTTAAGGTTATACCCTTTGAGTTCTCACTGCCCAACTGCCGGCAGCTACACAAGGACTTGCAGGTGTCCTGGGAGGTCTTCGGGCCCCAGATCACATTCCAACTGTCCGGTCAGGTGGCGGCAAATGATTACATGTCCTTTGGCATCTCGGGATCGGATGTGTCCAGTCAGATGATCGGCTCCGATGTGGTCGTGGCCTACATAGACGAAATCCGTGGGTACTCTGTGGACTACAACATCACCTCGCTGGCGCCATGTGTCCAGGTTTTGGGGCAGAACAAGGGCGTGTGTCGGGATGATGTCGTCGGTGGATTGGACAGCTTTCAGTTGAACACTTATGCCCGCAAGGATGGCATCAACACAATCAGTTTCCGACGGCTCCTTAAATCGTGTAAGTTGAAGATTTACAAGTTACTAGTTACTAGTTAGTTTTTACTTGTTACTAGTTATTTCTAACAAGTTTCTTTACACTCGTTACCTCATACTAGTTGCTAGTTACTGTATGGTATTATTATTTACGTCCATATGTTTATATTCTAGCGGACGATGGCGATAAAGAAATCTTTCTAGACCGAAGCAACTACGTGGTCTGGGCCTTTGGCCAGTTGGATTCAAACAACGAGCCCGCTTTTCATACGTATTATCCCAAGAGCGACATTGTGATAGATTTTAACACCACGGAACCGGTGAACGATTGCTTTGCCTTTACTTCACAAAAGGAGACACCTCCGCAGCTGTGGGAACGCACCAGGATAACAGATGCGTAAGAAACTATCCGGTTTCTTCCACGGCATTATTAATTCTTTTATATTTCTCACAGCTCCGTGCGTAGCTTCAACGCTTATCTGGGACCCTCTGGAGGACTTCGTGGCTATCAGGGATTAACTGGCCATGTGTCCAGCGGCTTGGCCTGGTACATTAACGGCTATATGATACCCGAGCTGTACCTGAAACGCGGCCTGACCTATACCTTCAAGGTGAGAGGAGGCAATAATCCCCACTCACCGGAGCACTATCATCCGCTGGTCATCACCGACGATCCTCAGGGCGGCTACGACCGACTCTCGGATGCCAAACAGAGTGAGATCAGGGTTTTGGCTGGTGTGGAGTTCACCAGGAGGGGAAGGCCCAAGCCCACGGCTGCCGGTCCCTTGTGCTTGTCCCGATATCCTCCCAATTACGACCGCCGCCTGGACGACATCTTTCCCACATTCAAGAAATTCAATCGATCCCTGATTACCGAATGTGTAGATGAGGCACCTGCGCTGTTAGAGATTACCCCGAACATCACCTGGCCGGATACGGTGTACTACAACTCCTTTACTCATGGCAATATGGGTTGGAAGATTCACATCGTGGACAGTTATACAAATCTTAGGAATGGAGCGAGAGCCTTGACTTGGTCCCTCGGAATTATCCTGCTGCCTTGGCTGGTGCTCCAGTACTGACCGTTCCCTTTGTCTTCCTGTTAGTTTGTCCTAATTGAATATTTAGTGTCTTAGTCTTAAATAAGCAGTCACAATTTCATGTATTTGATGCGCGCGTGTTAAGGCTGAGTTTATACATACGAATATAGGTTATCAAAAATTAATGTTTCAAGAAATTGTATATAAAATTTCAGAAATATGAAAGAATCTCAGATTTTGTTTTGCTAAATACTCGTCTCTCGTTTTTACATATTTAAAAACTCTTAAACTTATTTTTTATGCCTAGACTCAGTGGAAGTATGTGTGCTCATGTTATGTATATTATTATTTAAATCTTATTTAAATACAGATCTGTGTTGTATTTTATAATGACTTAATACAAGCTAAGTAATATACAATTTTAAATGTGTTAGTTGTCTAGAAATTTATTTTTCCAACACTAAAAATGAATCCTTATTGTTTCTCGGCAACTCTGCCGCAGACCGGTAACTCGTTACTTTCCCTTGCTTTGCAGTTCAATCGAGAAGGAGCGAGCATTCGACGTACATATTACTTTGACGAGTGAAAAAAATTTGTTAAAATTGTGAAATCTTCTTTAAAAAGTAATTCATCGCTTATACATTTATTTAAAATTTGTTAAATAAATGCTCAGCAATGTGTTTAAGAGATTGGATTCAATATTTGTTAATTGGAATCTCTGTTTAAATATGTGTAAGTGCTTCTCGATTGTTTGCTGGATTATGTCGCGGCGTGTTTTTATATTGGTGACAGCAAAAAATACTGGTTACTGCATTAATTATAAGCATAATTATAAAGGTAAGGAAAAAAGTTACATTTCTAAAATATAAAAAACACAAATGAAGCTTTTATTTTTAATGTTATAAGGTTAAAATACTTCCATACTTGTCTCGTGATCCTGAGGTCTTAAGTACTACCACCAACCCAATAAAACACGAATCCTTATTGACAGTAAACTGTAAACTATTCAATTTATTGATTAGATTTGCGTTTTACTCGAAAGTTCAGTAGATAATTATTCGATTCGGCTTATGCAACACGCGTGTGCTAAACGAACTCAATCCATCGGTCTCACAGAAATTGTTATTAAAATACTTGGTGTGCGTATGGGGTCAAAAGAACAATATTTCAGCCCCAGCCAGCACACGTACACATACATGGTCTAAAAGCTTCGGTAATCATAAGAAGTTTAGGGAACAAATGCTGTCGAACCGAATTCCGCTTGAAGAAGGGAATGGCATCGAGTCACACTTCAACCCTTTGACATTTGTTGCAAATTGCAATTCGGTTATCGAGTTCGATTTTAGTGGTTCAACAAGTGTGTCTCAATTAGTTATTCTAGTTTTATGTATATATATATAGTATATATTTAGTATATTTGTCAGGCGTAATTGTATGCATGTAGATAATGTGTAAACTTTATTGGCGTTACAATGAGTTGCTCCTCTCGCGTTTCCTAGGCTCTAATAATCATCAAACAGAAGCGGAGAATTGTGTTCTCTGTTAGGTTAAGTACTCAGATCCGCACTTGGCTTGTTGTAAGTTCTCTAAAATATTAAATTTTGGATACTCCTCCTCCTCATCCTTTCTCTATATATAGTTTTTAATATCACGTTCATCGTTTACACTTTTTGCTTGTTCTGTTTTACACTGTTTGTTCTGTTTGTTGATTCTGCTTCTCGAAGGGAGTAAGTTTTAAACTACTTTAAGCCAATTTAACAATAGATATAGGATATCTGTATATATATATATATATATATGTATATGCATTTAATATAGAGTGAGACAAAGCGGACAACCGCCACTGGTGAAATTTTGAAAAGTCCAAAAAGGGGGGTGAGACATTGACCTAAGAAACGCCATCAATTTTGACATAAGACATACGACGTTTACCGCTCCCAGTTCCGCTTTTTGTCCTCTTCACGGCTCATGGTTCTTCACAAACTTCTCCAGCTGCCTGTGCAGCTGATTGTGATACGGTATCCGATGTTTGCTAATCACCGTCGCCGCCAGACACTGCAGCGTCACAAAGTTAAGCAGCGGAATGGTGCTGGTGGGATTGGAGGCTATTAAGTCATAGGGCCGCTTGTCGGCCCTATTCGGCTGATCGATGTCCGCTCCGCACTTGAGCAACAGGTGCACAATCTGTCAATAGGTCGTTTATTATCCTTGTTATACATACAGTCACTTTGTTGGGAGGACTACTCACCTCATTGTCATAGTTGTAGGGCTGGCATGCCACATGCAGGGGCGTGGATTTGGCCTCGTTTTTGATGTTAACATCGACGCCGCACTGGATGAGCAGCTTGATGACATCCGCATTGGGGAACACAGTCTTCTAAAGGGGGTTAAAATGAGGTTTAGTATTTGCGCACTAATGGGAGTCAAATACCACGTACATCGGCAAAGTTGTCGTCGGTGATGTAGCCGCTCTTGATGACATTTAGCCGCGAGGCGCAGAGATGGAGCAGGGTATCGGCGGTGCTGGCACTGCGCAGATTGCCCACCACAACCGTTTCGTGGATCGCCTGATAGATGAGCTTATTCTGCTCCTCCGTGTGGACGGTATTGATCAGCAGATATATGAGATGCGCCAAGCATCGCATTACGCGATCATAGTTCTCCTGCTGCCGCCTAAAAACAGGCCTCAGCAACAGCAGGTGCTTTACCACAATGGCGCTTTCGGACAACGTTCGAAATACCCCGAGCACGTCCTCGAACCGGGGCAGCACATTGTCCTGATGGACAAACCTGGCCCTCGCATCGCTCCTTATGTGGCTTGAATTCTGGACATGCAAATCCAGCATCAGACGCACCAGCGCCTGAGCCGCGAAACAGGTCTCAAAGTGCAGGATGGACCAGTTCGACACACGCACCTCGAGCAGGAAGCGCCACAGGTCAATGCAACGCTGCAGCTGCAGAGAGTCCGCATAAGAAGCTCCCCTAAAAAAGATTATAATCAATATATTAATCAGACTTTTTACAGCAAAACTTACCTAAAGGTTAGCCGAAAGAGCATGTCTTTATGGGTCAGACCCAATACACGCTCGCAGATAAGCAGGCTCTGCGTCCGCATTGCATCCATATCGGTGGCTATGTTGTCCAGCTCCTCCAGCGTGCTGAACTCCACTGCATTCTCGTACGCACTTCGGAGTGGTACCTGCGGCTTCTTCTCAATGTAGGGCGAGTATGCCGCCCGTATGTGATGCGCCATGCGCCAGTGCAGGATGCACACGCGCGACTCGTTGTGCTCGTCCAGGAACGTCGATCCCATCAGCTCATGCGCTTCCGCCAGCCTTCCGGCCGTATAGCTCAGCTCCTTTTTCAAAAAGTCAAAGATCTGATGGGCTCCCTTCAGGCAGGCAGTGCGCAGGGCATCGTCCCCATAGCGACTTTTGGCATACGGATCGGCTCCCTGTTCGATTAGCATCCGGGTGGTGTCCAGCCGGTGCTCCTGGATCGCATAGTGCAGAGCCGTCTTATCCTGGATGTCCCGGGCATTAATGTCCGCTCCCTTGCGCACCAGATACAAACACAGCTGAACGGACTGCACCGAGTTGATGAGACAGGTGCCGCCATTGATGTTCGGCCGCTTGATGTCTGCTCCATTTTCTACTAGAAACTTGACTGGAGGGCGAAAGAAGTGGAAAACTCGGTTAATTTTGGGCTATCTATGAGGGTATTTCGATTTCTTGGAGTGATTTTTTAGGATTTTATTTGGAAAATAGTTGAACAAATAGGAATAAAAAATCTCTATCGATATTTGATGCGAAATAAAAAAAAAAGGAGCGGCTTTGTCGACAATTATGCAAGCTAAAATTTGGCAAAAATAAAAGCAGACGAAACACTATACTCCGTTAATCTAAATAAACATTAAACTCATTTGAATGTCTGAATTAGTAATTTTCAAGTCGTCTAGTTTTAAAGATTGGCTATTTCTTCTGTTTAATGAATTATAATTATTCGGCAAGATAACATAAATTTGTATTAAATGATGGGATCTGACCATCTGCCCCATATGGCGGTGGATGGGATTCGTTGAAGGTGGTGCCTTGAACACTTTAAAGTGGAGTAAAGTGTGGTGTGCGGTCAATCGTACAATAAACGAATGGATTGCGTGCGGAACAATTCAAATTACAGGGAATGAGAGCCTAAATCAAACACTCCCCGCTAACTGGTTTCATACACAAAATTCATAGACTATAATTCAAGGAAAGAGAAAACGAAACTTTACTGACAATCGATATTGAATACATGAGCTATAACTGTGTAACCTTAACCCTCTATAACCCTAGCTTAGGAGAGAGATGCGTTTTTGCGATAAGAATTTAATTGAATTAAACATGAATCAGGTTAAGAAAGTTTTAAAATAATTAAAAGTTTGTCTAGATTTAAGCTAATTGATTATATTTTAATTCCTTAACCTAAACTCGTTTAGTTTGGCCAACACTTCCGCCAGTTTTAGCTCTAATTTGGTAGTAGAAAATTAAATTTAAAATTCAATCAATTAACATCTCACCGATATCGACGTGGGTCATGTAGCAGGCACTCCTCACGGGCGTCGATCCCGAATCCGAGGTGGCATTGATATCGCATCCGATTCGCACCAGATATTTGACCATGGACAACTTTCCGGAGACGACGGCCGCCCATAGCGGCGAGACGTAATGAAAACTATTGTCCTCCGGTACCTCAAAGTGCCCCCTTTGCTCGATGTCCGCCTCGCAGATGGTAATCAGATATTCGGCAATTACAACGGCGCCACGCTTGCAGGCGATGAACAGAGGAGCGCAGCCATTCCGCTGCTTTCGTACCAACTCGCGACGAGAATCGCGGGGAAGCCTGCATCAAAAGAAAGAATTAAAGTTTAAAAAGATAATTAGGGAATAAGTTCGAAGGTCAAATGTAATACTTCTACTTTCTCCTAATTCCTAATACTTAACAAAATCTATACTTTTATCAATTTACTTTACAAACCAATTTACACCTTTTTATTTTCTGTGCAAAGTTAAGGTCAGCGAATCGGAAATAACTCTTGATCAGCACGTGCAGGGGCAATGATTTGGTGGGGACTCGATTGATAAGATGAAGCGTTCAACGACGTCGAACCATTTGGCACTTTCAGTACAATATTCCAACTTGTGATTAGGGATTTATGATTGCTAATTACGTCACTTGAAATGGGATTTGTCAATTGAAACCATGATAGCCAATTAAGCCATTTTAAATATTATTTTATCTAAGATTTTGTTTCAAAAAAACTAATGCTTTCTCAGAAAGTTGGACTGTAGCATAAGAATACGACTCCAAATAAATAGAAAATTTAATAGATTTTCCCTTTCTAATTAATCTTAAGTGTATTCCTAGTACCTATTGCCCTTTTGGCAGAAGTTGTGTGTGGCGCAAGAAACCTTTCTATGATTAATATATATACTATTCATATCACATTTCTAGATTGGTAAATAAAGCGATTAAGTACTTTTCCAAATGGCTGAACATGAAATCTACTAATCTTTCAAGTGGCTCGCAAATTCTTTCGGAAATTAGCGTTTTTTTTTTTGGTTCCTAAGACCTGCCTTACATCAAAACAAAAGAACCATCCTGACTTAATACACTGCAAGTTAATTCCTTTTTACGGTAGTTCTTGTGTTGACATACTTTTCCAACTCGTGGCGCAGATGGCGCGACAGCAGCGAGTCCTCCTGGCTGCGTTTGCACTCCTCGATCAGTTCGTGACTTAGCTTGGTCAGCTCCACCTTGGGACTGCTCTGCTTTCGTTCGTTTGCCATCGGTGGCAGTTGGCCCGCCTGCGACTCCTGGAGTTCCTGCTCCTGGCACTGGTGCTGGTGCTGATACTGCTCCTGCTCCGATACCCGCTCCGGCTGCTCGACCCAACGACGGCTGCCTTCAAGTGAGCGCATTGCCAGCGCACCGTCTCATTGCCAATGGGATATGCTTGACCGTGCTCGTGTGTGTGTGTGTGCGTGTGTCTATGCGCTGCAGTGACTTTGGCTGTGGGGGTGAGTTTCCTGGATGTCCTTGGGCCACTGCCCCTTGCAAAAACAGTGCGGCAGTGACCTACTGAACCAGGCGAACCGACTTGGACACTCCGGCTAATTGGGTTGCCCTCGCTGCCGTTCTGCTCCCGTTTTTCGCCCAAGGCCGTTCCGAGTACTTTCTTTTTTCTCTCTGTATCCGTAGCTTTCTGTTGCTCGTTTCTTTCTCTCTAAATCAATTTCTTGTGCAGCGTGCAAACGGGCTGCATGTAACCGCTACTCCCACGGGATCTTCGCAACACGGCGTGTGTGTGTTTGTGTGTTTTGTCGGGTGTTAGTGTATGGTTGCGCCTTGCGGCTTAACCATGTCTTTCCGTGTTTTCTGTTTATAAATAAAAAGTCAGCAAAAAATCTTAACGTCAAAACAGTGTGTACACAACTTGGAGGGTGACAATAATTGAAACAGCTGCTCTAACAGACGTCTGTTTGGCGCTGTAGTGCTGCCATATCGCGGGGTCATTAGGACTGTCGCGCTTTTGAGTGAAGTTTCGCACAGTTTTTATTTGTTTGCCCCAATGCCAAAGGCCTTAACCAGACATGACGATTTTACTGCATGCCTTGACCAAAGGTTTTCAACTTGTGTAGTTGAGGGAGCTAAAATTGATACATTTATTTGTATAGTCTGGCAACGCCAAAAACATCATCCATTGGTGATCGGTGTATCGATGTATCATCTAGTATCGATAAAAACTCTAAGCGACGCGCTGCTTCCGAAAAGTTGCTGAAATTGTTGTTTGTAGACGAAATTAGTGTAATAAGAGGCAATGGAAACTCCGGCTGTAATCGAAATCAGTCCAGAAAAGTTGGAGGTATTCCGGGAGCTAAATATCCTGGAGAAGCATCGCGTGGAGAGCTTCAAAGACTGGCCCTTTCCCGAGACATCGACCTGCAGCATTTCCAAGGCAAGATCGCTATAAATGCTGGTTTTGCAACTGTTTACAGTAACTCTGACTTTACAGATGGCCGAGGCGGGATTTTATTGGACGGGCACCAAGCGGGAGAACGACACCGCCACTTGCTTTGTGTGCGGAAAGACCCTCGATGGCTGGGAATCCGAAGATGAACCCTGGAAGGAGCACCTCAAGCACGCCCCACAATGCGAGTTCGTCAAGGTGGGATGCGCCGAAAAGGAGCTAACTGTGAGCTAGACGAATGTTTAACCCTTTGTGTCCGTATATTAAATCAAGATACCCTTTGTTTATTTAGGTCACTAAATTCCTTGAAATCCTTGGAACTGTAGTCAAGGGACGCATAACTAAGAACTTAAAGACCTTCAAACTAAAATTCACCCAGGAAAACGAAACACGACTTGAAGAGTTTATGCAACAATCAAAATAGTGCGCTAATATCTACATTTTATAAAGTTTTAACATTTTTATTTAGTTAACATTATATGTACAGAGATTTGCTAATAAAACAAGGTGGCAACGCCGAGAAAAAAAAAAACAATAACAAACCTTAGTCTGCCCTGGTAAACTCGCAATTGTTGCTAATTTAATTGCGCGGATCCCGCAAAATCAAACGATATGTTGAAAAGGAAATTGGACCAACAAAGGGATCATCTGGACGATAAGGAGGAGCCCAAGAAGCTTGTCGCAGTCGAAAGTACTACAATATCCGATTTCTTTGCCTCGCCGCTGTGGTTAAAGTTCTATAACACGGAAAGCAAGTTGAACGAGACGTTGGATCAGCTAGCGCCGCCTCCAGACATCAAGTGCATCTATAATCCGATAGTGTATGCCTCACAATTGCATTGTGACTATTTGCGTCGTTATTTAAGCGGTGCGAAGAAGCTGGTCTTCATAGGCATGAATCCGGGCCCCAATGGAATGGCTCAGACGGGCGTAAGTCGGGGAATAATAATAATTGATAATTAATAATTAATATTTAATAATTCCAACAAAGAAAGCTTTCAATTTGTTTTTTAGATACCCTTTGGCAATGTGCGAACTGTAAAGGTGCTGATGCAGCTCGCAGGATCGGTGGAGAAGCCTCCCAATGAACATTCAAAACGCCTTGTCGTGGGTCTGGACTGCAGGATAGAGGAACCCAGCGGTGTTCGACTGTGGGAACTGTTTTTGGGGATTGCTGGCAGCATGGAGACCTTCGCCCAGCAATGTTTCGTCCACAATTTCTGTCCTCTGGCATTTTTCGATGAAGCTGGAAAGAACTTGACGCCCAGTGAGCTAAAAGGAACCTATAAACAGCAGTTGCGGGATCGTTGCTTGGACACGTTTGAGGAGCAGTTGCATCTACTTCAACCCCAAGTGGTTGTGGCAGTTGGGGAATATGTTTACACCGCCTTGAAGCGTTCAAAGTTTTGCAAATCGGATTCTGTGACTGTGCTCCGGTTGCCACATCCCAGTCCTCGGTCAGTGAATAATAACAATTGGCCAGAGAAGGCGCAGGCATTTTTGGCGGATAACAACCTCATACGGTATATGCGGAATGAGGCTTAGGGCGCAAAGATAAACAAATTCTTCCTGGTTTTATTACTTCAACTCATAAAAAGTAAACATGAGGAAGGTGTGTACAAATTTTGTAATTTTTTGTGAAGAAGACAATTTAACCAGAAGTAGTTTAAGTTATATGTTTATATATTAATGTATATAGCTTGTATATACAATAATTC
>JAEIIL010022565.1:0-10102 GCA_018905715.1 Drosophila lini
GGCAACTATTTAGAGATAAAAACCTCCAAGGTATTTTGGTAATAATAATTTACCAATATTTTTATCCTTTTATTTCAATACTTCACCAACATTTATTTTGCACAATAATTTGTAGGGCAAATAATACACTAAATACATTCAATATTTTCGATTTCAAGGTTTCACCCACATCTTTTTTATAGAAAATCCCCTGTATTTCCAACAATTCCCCAACAATGGTTTTAAACTGCTCAAATATTTCAACAACAGTTGCAAAACATCACAATGCACTCCTGAACTATTTGTTTTGATTAACTGTATTGCTGTTGCTGCCATCGGTTTCGATTTGCAAAACAGAAGCGATTATAAATATTCACCAAAAGTTGTTGAAATGCCGCAGACAACTCCATTGAGACCCTGGAACATCTGTTCTTCGAACGGGGAGCTGCATATATACATATGTATGTTATATATACATTTGTACATTCATCAATGTTTCCCGAGGCCCAGCCCAGGTTCCAGTTCTCCAGGTCTCTGGACCGAAGCTGATTGCGATTGCGAATTGCAAATCGATGGCAGCGATACGAAGGTACTCGTAGGTACGTTCGGGCAAAACGTAAAAACCGCACGGTAGGAAATTTGAATAAAATGCAATAAGACAAACACACATGCCTGATAATTCAAGCCGGGGCAGCCGGGGCAGCATCCCATCCACAACAATGCATCCCCGGCTGTCGGCGCTTTGGTCCCTTTCCCCCAGTCGCTATACTATATATCCGGATATACACTCGCCGAGTATGTTAATTCCTATAGGTGTGTGTATATGGAGTGTATGCAAAAGCAAAAAAAAAAGCAAAGAAAAAAATACCCAACGCAGCAGCAGCTCGTGCGTGTAAACTCGTGATGATGATACACTAAAAACTGCGCTGCTAAACAACCAAACCGCAAAATACATCAAAATGATGCGGTTGATGCGAACTGATGCAAAAACAAGTTCTGAAGTGAGCTGGAGCAGAGCCCTTCCTGGAGGTTAAGAGGAGCGGATCGGGCGAGGACTCATGCATGGTACAATGAACCACTGTCGAAGTGGTTGACTGTTCAAGTGCTTTCTGAGTGCGGTGCAAAAAGTTAGACAAATGTATCTGAGAATAGTTTTTTGCGATAACTCGGCAAACTATTCATTTGGCAGGGTTTCAAGGGACTAAGCGTAGGTACACTGGTCTGTCATTCTTACTTTTACTCGCAGAGTTAAGAATTAGCTTTAAGAGCTTGTTAAAAATATCTGCTATTAATGTAATTTCTGGACTCTTACGCAATTCCAAGGCTCAAGTTTATACATAAAGTGCGACTGCTTGGGGGCTGGCTTGGCAGTGAACTGGCAAATGCAACTGTCTGACCTTACGGCTGTAAATTATGCATAGATGCATAATTTATAACTTATGCGTGGCCCGGCCGGCCGGCCAACCCCCGAAACATTTCGCCGGACAAGGACTTTGGTCTACGAGACACAGACAGATGCACAGACAATGATTAGGGCCACACACAAACCCATTATTAAGGTCCACTCGGGTGGACAATTGCAATTGCTTGGCAGTAATTTTCAATTTAATTATAGTAATACACACTCGCACTCACTCCGGGGCGGTTCTAAGTGCAGATTTGAGCGCATTTGCACTTGAGCCGAGTTTTATGACCGCCTGAGAGTTCGAGTCCCGGCTACTGAGGGATAAATCAAATGCAAATGCGCAGGACTTGGACTTGGACCCCGGTTGCAATGACAGCCTTGTCCTGTCCGCATTTCGCCATATTAATTATGCGGCGAACGCACTTAAGCCAATGTCTCCAGCATCCTATCCCCCTTCCCAGGGCTTGGACTACGGTCTACGGACTTTAGTTTCAGTAAGGAAGGCCGCAGGCAGGTCAACTTTTAGTTCTCGTTTTCGCACGTAGCTCCGAACATATCGAAATCGGCAATCAAGGTGTGCAGGGAGCGAAATTATGCTCACGTAGGGAGTACGTGCTGTTGATTTGATGGTCAGTTAATTATTATTTTTTGTGTTTATAGAGTTACGGCGAAAAACACGAAAAGCCAGCCACGGCCAAAATGGTTCTCTTAGCCAGGAATTACCCGGACCTGGCTAGAGTCTGATCTTGTGGCCGCAACCAGATTGTGGCCCGTACATGCTGGGTTACAAAGTGTCTCAGGCCCATAAAAGAGCTCAAGGAGATGGACAGGTATGTGTCGTATAAAGCTGAGAGCTAGGATGATATATGAATTGTACAAGAGGCAGCTGTACTATCAGGGACTTTACAATGATTCAGGAAAAACTCTGTACTCCTAGCTCATTTCCAAAACACCCCCGCGTAATTACATCATAATTCTATATGAGGTACTAAATGGAACCTACCCCCTCCTCACTATAAGCTTCCTGAACCCCTTAATTACACAGCATTCCGACAGAGGCACAGGAATAATTTCCGCATATGATGAAGAAAGTTTTTTTTTACCACCTTGGCTAATGTTAATTATCGCTGGCCCTCGGTCCTAATCCATTTGCGAGCCTGGGCCAACGTTATTCCCAGTGAGCCGCCGCTGCCGAGGCCGATTGATGCCGCCAAATTAGTTTGATGGGTCAGGAACTGGACCGTGGCACCTCCTACCTCTTAGCCAGAATGGAACTCCTCCACTGGTAACTATGGCGATGTCGTGTCGTAATCAGAGGGCTCGGGAGCCGGCACATTTCCGATGGCCAGGGCCAATATTAATCAATTCTATGTGGAGCGCGGGACCGGCGCAATTCCTAACTGGTTATCCTCCAGAAGCAGCAGCAGCAGCGGCCACAACAAGTCGAAACTCATTTCGTGTTGCGACTTTTGATTATGATGATTATTACGCGTAATCGCCGCTACATGTGCTACATGCAGCGCCAATGCCCGGCTCTGGGCCCTTCCCTCCTCCGAGGCTTATTGATGAGGTACGAAGCTGGCATAGCCCCCTTGGCCAAAAGAGCCTGGGACACCTGTGTGTATATTATTATTACACATCGGGAAAGGCCATGGACGGGGGCAGGGGGCAGGGGCAGGGGCAAGGGCACGGGCACAGGCGATGGGAATTGGACTGGAAAGAGGTATGGGTACGAGTACGAGTACGGGTTTGGGCCTGGCCAGACGAATTTAAGCGAGATACACACGATGACGCTGTAAGTGAGCACTAATGTGGGTTCAGGGGACTCAACACTCGCGGTCAACAGAGTGGGAGATGTGATTTTTATTTTTATTGGGACAAAATATTAAGAAAAAAGAAACATAAATATTTACACCCCTTTTTCACTTTAAGGCAGAAGCTTACAAAAAAAGCCAGTTAAGTTATATCGAAAAATATATAGATTTTAAGTTTTAGGAATGCTTAATTTAAAGAAGGTATTCTTAGTCATCAAAATGCCGAATACTGGCTAAAAAAAATGCTCTTGTGAGTTTCAATTCTTATTTCTGTAGATAAAATCCCTTTTAGCTTTGGTATTTTGCTCATTATTACTGAAATCCATTCTTTATCCCAAAATTTAATACATTTTTCTTAAGTAAAACAAACCTTTTTATCTGAAAGTATTTCAGAAGAGTTCCACTTCGTTTTCATATCTCGCGACACTCTGATTTACATTCGTGTTCCAAGATATTACTGTGATAATTGTAATAGTTCCATTTGAGTTACTGTGCGAGTTCCAACCCACCGATCGCTGCTGTCCTTCCGAGCCGCGGCCGTCGCGTACATGCAAGCTCGCAGGCAGACTCGCTGGCCGGCTGACGTAACAACAAGTTAACAAGATAATGACAGTAGCGGCGGCTCACCGGACGGAGCAACAACGCTAACCATCCCAATTGTGGAACGAAGTCATCGTGGTCTTCTCTGGGACCCCACCCGCCGCTCCTCTCCGCTGCTGTCCATCGAGACCACGTCCCGCTCTGTTATTTAGAGGAGGTAGGTGTGGACCATCGCTGGGGCGTTGTGTGTGCTATGATGAGTGTGTGCTGTGTGTGTGTGAGCCCGGTTTGAGTGACGGCCCATGAGCATAAGTGACTGATGGCCGGCGACGTCCAGAGCCCAGCCCCATCTTCTGTGCCTCCTTTCCTTTTGCCGGCCAAAGACCATAATCAAGTATGCTAAAAAGACGCGCCAGCCAAAAAGGAAATTGAAATGAAATATCTGCGTACAAGCTGGTGCAGAGAAAGAAATATATATTTTATAGAAAATTTGGTTTAAATTTCCAAATCAAAAATAAATAAAAGTCCATTAAAAACCAATTAAATCTATATGACTCTGAGTATCCTACGTATTTATAAAAATATGTAGTTTGCTAGTTGTAATATCATTATTCTTATTCAAAAATCTTTTCAATCAATCATTTTTTTGTTTAGTAATTTCTTCCAGTGCATCTAGTCGAGTGTGTGTGTGAGGCTATACGGGTGACCGAGTGGAAACGTTCGCGCTCACTCTTCTGTGGTATTTCGCACCTGGAGCGGCGCTCGGCATGTTGTGCACACCGTCGTTAACACTTGGAGCAGACCCCCCTTTACCACCGTACCCCCCTCTGGTTACCTTCCACTTTCAGCTGGCCAAGTTGGTCGGTCGGTTGCTCCTGGCTGATTCGTGCTTCTTGGTCTGGTTCTTGTTACTGCCGCCGCTGCCGCCGCTGTTGCATTGCCAACAAGCTCATTAGTTTCATAATAAGCTTTCGTTATGCTCTTCGTGTATTAATTAGAAGTTATTGCTGTGTCCAGGCGCCGGACACGAAACCCACTCAGCAACACAGCGCCCTCTGAAAGGGGGGTGTGGTGTTGGGAGTGGGGTTACAACTTAAAAAACCCCCTTCTCAGCCAGCTGGTTCGCTGCATTTTAAATCGCTTATCAAGCGAGTTTTCCTCGCGTCAGCCCTTTTTTTGCCTTGTCTTTGTTCTGCCGGGGCTTTTTGCCTCAACAGCTAATGCAGAGATAATGATGCTGTGGCTTTGATCGATTTGATAACAATTTAATTTCGAGTGCACGCTCAAGGTTTTTGCCAACTATTAAATCTTTTTTTGATCGGCATGGCGATGTGGTGTGCGCGGCACGTAGGCAGATTAGTCGAGGCAATGGCAGGCTGATTGCATCGCCAAGTGCAGTGCATATTTGGTTAGATAATGGTTAATGGCTCATCGGTCCACACGATGGATGGCACTGTGCACAATAGGAAATAGTCGTCCATAAATGGCGAACGCGGAATAAAGCCATCCCGAGGAGGAGTTGTGAATTACAAGGTGTGTGTGGCAGAGCGGAGCGTGAGTGTGAATCAAATGAACTCGGTCGCTCCAAATAGGGACTTCTTTCCTTAGAACGACTATCAAAACCCTGATTTATCTATAAGAGAGGTATTGGCATAATAATAGGGTTATTTCGCAAGGCCTACGATTGCTACATACCAATTAATGGGAAGGTGAAGAACTTGCAGAGGATTTTCTGCAGTGCTTTTAATATTATTTTTCTTAAAATAAATAAAGCTATGATAAACACATGTTTAGTTATAATTATTAAATGTATGACATATTTAAAAAATATTTTTTCCTAATTTAAAATCACTCTGAATGTTTCAAAGGCCCTACAAATTATAAAACATTTACAATTAGCTGCCTAGCAGGGTTTCCTGAACTTTTTCCATTATTAATCTTACCGTTGATTGATGCTCAACTCGAGCAAAGGGTCGGCGGAGGCTGAGTTCAATTTCTCGCAAATCTCGCATAATAAACACAACATATCTGCAATGGAAGGGCGGAGAGGGGATCGAGTTTCCCGGCAAACAAACAATGAAAAACGAAGCAAGCCGGCAAAAAAATGCTGAGTAAACCTTATTAAAAAGGGATAACGGCGCACGAGCAGCGCTAATGACAACGCTCATGGACTCGCAGGATGGATGAATGGAGGATGGGTGTGTGGTGTGGTGTGTGGGTCGGTGCAAACACACACACGTCACCCCGGCCACGACATCCTTCCGGCGCGGTCTGGTCCCGGGCTTAACGCTGTTAATGACCAAGGGCAACAGCGACATGCCCTCAACCTCGGCCGAGAAACATATCCCCATTCCATGCCATGCCAACCCATCCCAGCTACATACAAATATCCATCCATTCTCCGAGCGATTTCATTACGTGTGCTCATGAGCAATTGATGCTGCAATGTCATACGTCAGCAGAAGGTGAGTCAAATCAGCACTGTGGCTGCCAAAAGGGTTGCCCAGATATACACGTAAAGAATTTTTATTAGATTAATATTAAATTGAATAATTATTAAGAAATTAAGAAATATATTAAATTTATATTATTAGATACTATATTTATCTATATTTTATATTTTTATATTCTAAATAGAAAACAACTTTTTACCTTAAGAAAAACATTTTAAACTGTTTTCAGCATTATAGTTTTTACCATTTTAGTTCCTAATTAAGAGTATATTCTTTGTTTTAAAATTAACATATAATTTCCCCAGTGTACCCATCAACAAGGCTTAAAATGTAAAAACTTTGCCGAACAGCAAATCGTGTAATCTGGCTGGATTTCCTACGTTTGACCTCTGTATTACGAGGCAAGACCCAACCCAGGCCAACCCTGAGGGACAGGGTTCCTTTCAATAACGTTTAAAAAATTGCTGCATAATGTTTATTTGCCCGAGCCGACAAAATTTATGTGTTCCCTTTTCTGGACGTTCTGGGGTATTAAAAAACTTTTGCTCAAGAAATTCTGCGGCCAAAGGGTTGGTAGAAAGGAAGAAAGGACACGCCACCCTGCTGCTGCGCGCGGATAAATCTGCGTGGCCAATGCAACTTAATTAAATTCCCAAATACTTTCACTGCGCGTGAAATTATGATGCAAAATGTTGGCCGTTAATTACAAAATTGTAAACTCAAAGTTCAAACTGCAATTTGTATTCATTTGTAAGCCGCCGCCACAGCCAGAGCCAGAGCCAGTGCCAGTGCCAATGCCATTAAATGTGTAAACCTCCTCCGGCGAAATTATAAATTAATGCGGGCGGTTGGCAGCTGTCTGTCCCTCCGTCACGGCGGACACCTCTGCCGGCGAAAAACCACGCCTCCTTCCACCGCGACTCACTCACCCACATAATTTAAATGCATTTCCTTCTGCGCATTAATTTCCTAAGCTTTTTGCATACGAAAATCCCACACAAAACTGCGTTCAATGTAATCCCCTGAGCTTTAAAGTCACGTGTATTGCCCAACCGACCGCCCGCCCGCCCGTCGCCTCTGGCCATTCCTGGCTGTGGGGGGCGTGGCACGCACAATAAAACCTGGACTGACTGGGATTTGTTGGCTGTATTCGCATGTAATAAATGTATTTGTTTATCCCACTCTAATTTTTACTGCAAACTGAAAATATTCCATGGAACACAGAATAAAACGAAGGGAATGGGCGAGGACTGTGTGTGCTCCTCTATTTGCCGTTCACAGACCGCTTTGTGTGAGGTTTTTTGTTAAAATTTATAAATTGTCCTGCGGCTGGTAGAGAAGGGGTACTGTTCTGGGTCTTCCTGGCTCCCCGCTTTTCGGGCACTTTTTGAATTTTTCATACGCTTTTGAACCGTTGTGCAATTATGCATGCGCGTATATTGTGTAATCCGAACAATGACTTTCACTTGCACACATTCAACAAATATTTGTCAGCCAAATTAATTTAATACAATTTTATAAGGCCTTAAATATTCAATGCGGTCGCCAATTTTTTAAATGGCCTTTGGCAAATTTCACATAAAAGGGTATTAGTAATGTATGCAATTGAAAGGATTTACAAAAAAAAAATGATTTGATAAATAATAATGTTTTTGATTAAAAATAAACAATTTATTAGAAAAGAATATAATGAAAAAAAGAACAAAAAATTTCGTTTCGCCCAACGTGGGGCTCGAACCCACGACCCTGAGATTAAGAGTCTCATGCTCTACCGACTGAGCTAGCCGGGCAGTTGGGCAACAAGCAGCAAATGCCTAAGAAGAGCCAGGGGCCTGGCTGTGAAGATTTTCGCATTTGCTTTGTCTGCCATGCGAAGTCAATTTTTTGATTCTGCTTATATTTATTGTTGGAACGGGTTTTAGCTTTTGATGATGTCGTCACACCTTTTAATGTTTCCACGTGTTTTCACGTATATTGTGGCTATTTTTAGGTTTTTGTAGCACTTGACAATACAAGAAAATGTGACTGGGTAAGCTGTATAAATAAAACATATAAAAATGTGTTGCTATTATATTAAACATAAGAATGAAAGCACTAAAGCTTCATTAAATATTATTTAAATATTTTTTTAATTTTTGTATGTATTTATTTTCTACAATTTTTGTATTTGTACTCTAAGCTGTCTGCCTACAAATATTTGATTTAATTGTTATACCTTTATTTCGGAGGTTGCTATAAGCTTCTCAACTTGTCTGTCATATTAAGAGCTTTTTACCTTTTAAAATATTTATTAAATTTTGAACTAATATATTTTGCCTTATATATTCTCCAACTATTTTTATTCTATTTTATTCTATTAATTTCTATCGTATTTCAATAACATAATACCCTTGACAGAAACCGTCTCTCATGAGTAAACCCACTAAACTACAGCAGAATCTCGCCCAGAAATTTTCTCAGACATTCTGTCGTCGACTCTACTCATTCACAAGACAGTAAGTATGTGTAGTATTCGAAATTCCTTGGTTTCATTCATTCATCGACCCCATCATCTGTGCCGGCCAAGCCCTGTCAGAAATATCATTACATTTGGGCTTCGCTTCTCACCGAAGAACATACCATACCGTGCGTAGAAAAATGGCTATTCATAATCATTTGTTACGCTTAATTGTTGTCTTTGCGGTTTACCTCATGGCTGCTTTTGTGTGCTGACCGCAAATTGATTTTAAATTCATTTCTCAGCCTCGGCCTGTGGGGCGGCAAATAACAAAAGGCGAGACGAAAACGTTGGCTCTGAGAGTTTTTGATTATTGTCATTATATTGAGGCGAAACTGGAGTTTTAAAACGTTTTGGAAATGCTAGTTGTTGTTGTGTATGTGTGGAGTTTAAATATTTCCCACCATGGCCATGAAGGCTGTGCCTCAACCCCGGGCTCTACTTTACCTACAAACATACATCAGGAGAAAAAAATTTGACTAAGAGCGGAAAAAGACTTCACAAATTTTAAAGGAGATAAGAATTTACTTAAAGGAATTTTCATATTACATTTTTAATTTTAAACTAGTATTTTAAATATTACTTTATTAAAATACTCCTCTGAAATTGTTTCCTATTAAGAAAATCTATAAAGAAACTTTATTTCCTAAGTGTTTCCTTTCCCTCGTTCATGACTATTTGCTGTTTATTTTTGTTGAAATTTAAATCCGCACGCGTTCGCTCCTTCGCGCTGGTTTATTATCCTTTTGCCGGCACTTTTTTATGAGTTAAGCCAGACGCGGCTTATCTATGTGACAATGCGGTAGGCACCACCAGCAAAATGGTAATGGGTTTGCGCTTTCGGGGAGTGTGTGTGCCTTTATTACCAGGCCTACCAACTCACCAACCCACCGAAGCACCCCACCAACCGAACCAACCACCCAACCGAACCCACCGCCCCGGCGCTTCATTCATAAATAAATTAAATAAAAATATTTTTTCAAGCCGCAAGCCATGCAACAATAACAAATAAGCGGAGCGGAGGATAAAGAACGCGCCTCAACTCGACTCAACTCAACCGGCGGCAAGAAATCTGCATAATGAAGCGTAATACGCAAATGGTGTGGAGTTGTGATTGGACCGGATTCCGCGAATTGAGGTAGGCGGAAGGTGAAGGAGCGCCGGGTTTAATAACGCTGATGAGCCCTTTATGCCGCCCCGGAATCGCAAATCGGGTGCAAACGAACTGAAGTAATTGAAAGCCTCTACGGGACACCGCATAAAACCAGGAAATGAATTACTTTTTACCTTAATATTTTAAAGAAATTTAATAGGAAATTTGTAGAAACAAACTAAAGTTTTTTAATAAGAAAGAATCTACAGTATCTCATTACAAACCTAAAAAATATTTACCACATAAGTAAGAAAGCTTATA
>JAEIIL010022570.1:0-26451 GCA_018905715.1 Drosophila lini
ATAAATGTATTTGAATATGTGATTAAGTAAAACAGAAGTACTTTTCGAGTTTGTATGTATGTTTAGGTTATGCTTCACACAGCCCCCTTAGGAATCACTTGTCTTATTTTCTCCACTTTTTTTCAACACTTTACCACTGTTTAGCATCCCAAAAACCCCGCAAAAAAAGAATGCCAACAGTCCGAATGGCAACAAATTCAAACGAACGTGTATGCAGAGTGTGACTGAAAGCATTATTAATAGAGAATGTCGGCAGCTAAACTCACACAAGCACAAAGACCCACACACTTGCACAACACACACACGCAAAAGGGATATAAAAGCAATAAGAACATTCATCTTCATAATTACGGGCAACGAAATGAGGAGAAAGCCCCCCAAAAAAAAGAAAAGGAAAAGAGAAGAGAAGAAGATGTGGAATACGAAAGTGAGGAAATTCAAATGAAACGGCAAAGTTTTGCATATGCGATGGGGTGTGTGTGTGTGTGTGTGTGTGTGTGAAGGTGTGCATGTGTGTGGGAGTGTATACAGAGGACAGACAGCCTCTTCTGCTTCTGTTTCTAGCTCCAAATACACTGTAGAAAATTCGTTTGAGATATATTTATTTATTTGTATGTTATTTATTTAAATTTGTAATTTTTAAAATTTTATTTTTAATTAATATAATATATTAAATAAAATTGTTTAAACAAATCTTTACTCAACCGGAAGTTCTTGCATTTTTCTTAGTGTAACCGAAATGGGCGAAATGGAAATGACAGTTAAGCTCGTAGACGCTGGTCACCCTAATGAATGCTCAAGCAAGCAGCTTCCTCTCGTTCGGAATGCAATCAAATGGAAATTGTTAAAGAAAAGCAAAAATGCCCGAAAGGAGGAACGTAAGCACGCTTGACTGGATTCCAGGACTTGGCATTTAACGAGGGTGCAATGCATCGGTCTGCACTAATTACGCACAAAACATGTCCGGCAAAACCGTGGAGTGTTGCTAGTAAAACGTACAAAATAAAGGGGAGATTTTTTGGGGGAGTCTGTGGTGGTCCTGGTCCGCAGGCGGCGTCGCTGTTTGCCCGTTGTTTTTCCTGTCCTCTCCTTCGGTCCGGTCGCTGCAATTTGAATGAGACGGTGTGTGCGAGGGTGTCGCCTGCACTTGGTATCGCTGACGGGTGGCTGCAAAGGTGGCAGGGGGCGGGGCCGAAAGGAATTAATTCTAATCCCGGACACGTTCCGGCGCAGACGGAGTGGTCAGTTGTGTGTATATATCCATATATACGGCATACATGGTGGGGTCTCAACTGTCGAAGGGTGCGTCGATCATTAGCGTGATTTCTTTTCGCCTTGACATCGATGGGACGATGCAGGGAAATCCTTATGACTGAATGCCTCACTGAACATGGGCGCAGGAGTTGCGTCTTAATTTTGTTTTTATTTAGTAGAAACAAATTGAATTTGAGAATCAGAGGTTGATAGGGGTTATTTTTGTATAGATATGTATGTACCTTTCTTTCAGAACTACTTTAACTTAATTTTACAATTCAAATGTCGGACGTAAAATTAACTAATGTGTTGAAGGCTTTGGTTTTTACATATTTCAATTTATTTATTTTATTAAAGTCTTTTTTTTAATTAAAAGCGTCATAGCTAAGCCTAAAGTGCCTTACTTACAACTCAGAAAGCTTTGCTGTATAAGTTCTTGTTCGGGGAAAATATCTGCATACTGCATTTTTAATTGTGAGAAATTAAAAATAATTAAAAATGAATATTATACAAAATAAATTATAAAATTTTTTTTAAATTAAAAAATCTTTTTGTTAGCCTACATGGCTAGATCGTCTTGGCTGTTGATGCTGATCAACAATATATATAATTTATAAGGACGAAAATGACTCCTTTACTGCACATTTAAATATTTATCCATAATTCTGGCAATGTGGGTCGCACATGAACGTACGATCTGGCAATAATTGTCGGCAACGAAAGTCTGGAAGTCTGGCAACGCACCAGTGCTGCCAGACTTCCCGTTCACGAGCAACCGACGTTGCCAGAAAACACGCTTATGTGCATCCAAGTTTCCATCCTTTGTTTTAGCCAAGTTCACCACCCCCGATTTGACACTAAAAAGGTAATTTTTAGTGCATTTATGAAATGGCCGGATGGTATTACTGTGGTCACACTGGTTTTTTGTATCGCGGTCACACTGGTCGCTGGTCTCCGTAAAAATTTCAAGGTGAAAAGAATTTTAGTTTTGTTATTGATAATAGCGAGAGAGAAACGCTTAAAAACATAAACTATCGCGGAACGATTTGCCCGATTGCAGGACACGCGGTACTGTCGCATTCGAATTTGACGAATCGGGAAAAAAGCGAAAAAGGCTGAGAGGCCAGCGCAAAATCGAAGAAAAAACTGTGTATGTGCGTGCGTGTGCTTGTGTGAGTGTGACGTGTGCGTTCGCTGTATGTGTGTGAGAGAGCGAGGCAGCGCTAGGTGGTGCTTTGGCCGTGTGTGTGCGTGTAAATTGAATAAGAAAACGGAGCACAAAAGGCACTGATGGAAAATTTATATGCGCTGAAAAATTAATTTATTTGCAAAAAGCCAAATAGCTGCAAAACGTATTGTGACAAGCGGAGGGAATTGCGAAAAAGTTGTGGATTGCCGACTCTCCCAAAGATGAGAGATTGAGCGAACGAGAGTGAGAGACTTGTCTGTGCGTGTTTGAGTGTTGTTGGTGTGTGTGCGAGCCGCCTTTGCCAGGAAAATAGGGAAAACCTCGCCGAAAGTTTTGCAAAAAAAAAATTGTTGAATTCGATTGTTTGGCGATTTTGTTCGTGCTCGTTTTTTGCACAAAACTTTTTTCGCCAATCTTTTATGCACGCTTATTCGTTTATTTAATACCTCTCGCTTTGCTCTCCTTCTTTCTTTCTCTCTTTTCTCATTGCCATGCTCTCTTTCGCTCTCTGGCTCGTGGTGCTCTCCGGCACTCTTTCTCTCTTTGCCTCTCTAGTTTTTGCTTATGCCAGCCAACTGTCAAAACTGTCATTTACCTTCCTTTTGTCCGATTAGCAAAACGCAACGAAAAACTAAAATCCAAACCGAATTTTAAATTGTCGCCGTTCGGTTGTTATTATTTTTTATACCTCGCTCTTTTAAACAAAAAGCTTAATTTCGCGTAATTCGGAACGGACGAAAGATAGAAAGAGAGAGAGGTAAAATCCAAAAATTGCCGCAACAAATCGATCAGATAATAAGTACCAAATAAAAAGTACAAGAAATCAAAAGAAACAACACGGAAAATTCAATGAAACAACGCGGAATATACTGTGCAGAAATTGTGTAATTGTGTGTGCTTTTGCGAGGTGTGCTTGTGTGTGTGCCCATCCTTTTTGCTCTTCCTCCTTTCCCCTTACTTTCGCACTGATGTTGTTGCAGCTTGCACTTTGTACCTTGGAGTTTCCACTCTTTCATTCTTAATTCTCATTAAAAACGAAGCAAATAAGTCTCCAGTGCTTCTCTCTTTTTTATTGCCTTATTTTTGCCATTGGCTTTTGTTTATAATGTCAGCTGGCTGAGTTTTGTTTATTTTGTGTTTCTATTTCGCCTTGATTGTTTTGTCAAGTGTCTTGTTATTCTCATTTTTTCGCAACATTTTACTTGTTTGTAAGCCGATATTATTGTTTATTATTATTTTTGTGTGATTTTCGTGGGAAATTTGAGTTTTAAATTACGATTTATTGATTTTTCGTTTAGCTCACAAGTGCTTTTGTATTAAGTAACGGTACCGTTCCAGTAACACACCAAATGAAATTGTATTTCATTATTCAAGTTCAACTTAAAACTAAATCTTATTTGAATATCCCTTTTTTTGACTCTCTTCCTTTTAAGAAATATGACTATATCATTTCTACTTTGTACCTAAACCAGTCTCTGTTGTTTGCCAAGTATCGATAACTCTGATTGGCTTTGCACGCGCCCTTGAACCCTTCAACAACATCATTTCAATGCCTATGACGATCATCCCTCCGATAGGATCTCCGATTTCAAAAGACAAACAAACTGTAGCTCAAAGCGCCCCTTGTTGGCCCGCGTGGCAAAAGTTTTGCTTCCTCTGCACTCTGGACTACTTTGTAATAATCACTGGACTATAAGTTTCTGTTTAGAAATATGATACGTTCCTGACTCCGCTCGGCACATGGCAAAAAAGTTTGGGAGCTTATCCAAAGGCTTGAAGTAAACAACTTTTCTCATTCGCAAGAGATCCTAACTTTTTTTATGAGGTAGATTTAAATATGAATAAATAAGCCTGGTTTTCATAGACCTAAGGGATAAGGAGATAAAATGAATGTGCAGACAGTCACGTCTACCAAACACGGTTTCAATCCGCCCTTCTCACATATTTTGTACTCGATGTTGTAGTGTTTTAATTAATTTATTTATTTGTTTATTCACTTATTGTTGTGCACAGTGTTGCAATCAATACGACGCCGATCAGCTGTTGGATGATAAGACTCTTCTAGAGTTTATGAGAAGCTTAGTTGAACTATTTTTGTAAATAATAAATAGTTTGGTAATATCTGCTTTTCTTTAATTGCTTTATATTACCCAGGCTCTTGGTAACTCTTGTTGTATAGGGTATTTCCACATACGTAACATTAAGACCATATTTTCATGCTTCCTTTTATAGCTTTTATTACTTAAATTTATATTTTCAACGTCTCAATTCGATTGAACAATTTGATTTGATAATGTATCTGAGTATCTCATGGATGCAGCATTGTCATTGTATCTTTGACTTGTTGTTGCTTCATCTGCGTCGCCTTTCTTTTCTCTGGCTCTTTTATATCGTTTGATAAACATTTTCATTGCCTTCTCGTGGTCTCTCGCTCTCGCTTCCTATTTCTCTTTCGGGTTCTTTCACTTCCTCCTACAACGCCTTCGTTTTTCTTTTCCTTTCGTTTTTCTTTTTTTTGCACTGTGAATCATTTCCTTAAGGAGAGGAAGAGAGGGGCGAGGGGATGTCCTATTAAAAGGCAGAAATGGAAAGAGAATAAAACTCGGATTGCAAAGTTTTTACTTAATTAAAATATTTTTGTTTAGTTTAGCGTAAAATTACTAAACTTAAATACACAGTAAGTGAACAGTAAACATTAAACTTTGGAAAATGAATCAAGCTTTCCAAAAAGTACACTAAGTTCGCAGAAATAAATGTACACAGTGACTTGACATTTTCAAAATAATATATATTAGGTTTTGTTTTTATATTTACATTTTATAATATTTTAAATTTTTTTCCGATGCACTGCAAACATTTTTGATACATTTTCTCATCTCGCTTATTTTCCTCTTCGGCTGCTGCTATCATCATCAATATTGATTACCGGCAGCTGTCCGCGAGAGAGACAGAGAGAGCGGCGGTTGCTCTCCAATTTGCACTTTTTTTGCTGCTCCTTTTGCGGTTTGCTAGGTATGCGGCCTCCCCCCGGCCCGCCCACTTGTAGGCGCCCACGTTCAAAGGAAGAATAAGTGGCAGAGGCAGGAGGTAGTGAAAAAGGAGGAGAGCGCCAACAGGCTCCCGCTCTCTCTGTCAAATTGCAATTTGCTCAACGCGCATTCGCTTGCTCTCTGTATTTCTCTCCCTCTCCGGTGCTATCTGTTGTAGTTGCTTTTTATTACATTTGTTGTAATTGCTTCGGCTGTTGTTGTTGCTGTTGGTGGCTTGCCATCGATTTTATGCTTTGTCGTTGCAATTAGTTCTTCTTCTGTTGCTTCTTTCTTGTCTGCACTTTTAGTTCTCATTTTCTTTGCCACATCTCGGCGCTCTCCTTATTATTGTTGCTTTTGCCTATTGAGGCAGTCAAAGTGAGAGAATAAATCCTATTCTCTCCTTGTCTACTCTTCCCACCTCGTTGTTGTTGTGTTTGCGAAATCTGGTGCCTACAACGATACTTTGATTATCGGCTATAAAGGGTTAAAAGGTGGTCCAAGTCGATTTTCTAGATTCTAGAAGTGTAGTTATTATACGAATGGGCTCTTAAACAAGGTGGGGCCGAATAGGGATTGTAAAGGATTGAATCCTTAAATTAATTGCTTTATGGTGAGGGTGACCAGGGTGTGGAAAGACCGAACAGTAGATAAGATTTCCGAATGTGTACTTATTTGAAGCGATTGTTTTTTATAAAATGGTGTATCTAAGAGATCTATGTAATTATATTTTATATATAGCTTACAATTACAGATTTTAAAAATTCAGTTTAAAAAAAATTTGCGTAGTTTTAAAATATAATATAGATTCTCAACTCTCTTTACCATAACGATCTCCGAAAAATAGTCAAATAACCAGATAACGAAGAGGCATCATTCAACACCTGTGTGGCGTGCGTCTCAAGAACAAGGCCAATAGACTCTTAAAGACCTAACAAACACCAGAGCCACAAAAAAGCCACCTTGACAGAGTGCTACGACCAATGTTGACCTATAACTGATTTTTTTCTCTCTTGCACGGTTGTTCTTCGGGTTTGCTGATTTTGTGGCTTCTATCTGCGTTTTTTGTTTAGCTAATTCCTCTTTTAGCCACAAAATAATCAGATTTTTTTTGCGTCGTTTATAACTCGATTAGGCAAAAGAAATAAAACAAAATTAAGCTAGAGAGAAAGAGAATAAACGAGTAGCGTCAAGGTCTTGACTTCGCCTTCTGGCAGGGCACACGCAGAGTTCAAACCTAACTACAGGAATTATTCGATTATACACATATTAATAAGGGAATATAAATCCACTTTTACACAAAGTTGCTCTATATTTTAAAAGATATTTTTGAGTATTGCATACAAATTTTCCCTGCTTTATTATTATGATACGAATTATATTAATTGATTCATAGAAGCATTTTTAAATTTAATCAATATTTGCTTCTTATATTATTTTTTGAATATATTCTTAATAAAGAGCTCGTGGGGAGTAAACACTGTACTGGCACACACTTACAGTCTTTTCTAACCAGTCCACGCAATTTATGAATGATCGTCAAAGCTTACGGTTATTAACCAACACAAGTGCGCATAAAAATGGAAAAAAAACCGCGCGTGTGCCCCGAAAATGTTTGCAAACTTTTTTGGCAACTTTTTTTTTTGCGTCGACTCACTTTGTGACTGCCTTTTATCTTTCTCTCATTTCTGATTTCCGCAAACGAAATCGATTAAATAATGAGCGGGAAAAAAATCAATGCCGAAAGAAAAATAAATATTTAAATACTCAATTGCAAATGCAAAAATAAATAAAACGATAAGCAAAAAGAAGCGAAAAGAGAAAACGAGAGGAAAAAGATATATTTTTTGCACAAAAAGTTATTAAAGGCAAACAGTCGGGTTTTTTGCGTTAGTTCGGAAGGAAGCCCCTTCTTCTAATGTAGCACTTAACTAATTCAACAAAACTACGACGTACCCCACAACTCAGACAACTCAATGAAATCAATAATACAAAAAATAAAAGACGAAACAAAAAATAATGAAAAACACACAAAAGCATCATCAACATGGTCATGATGATGATAATAAACGAACATGAACTACGCAGTTATGGAATTTAACTAGATACTTATAGAAAATCATCCAATGAGAGGTAGCAGGTTGGGTTTAAACCTTAAGGCCAGCACCCAATAGATATGTAGATATTTGTTAAATCCGTTAAAAAATAAATTTTGATAATGAAAAACATTGATACAAAATTCTTAGAGGAGCCACTAATATTTTATTTTATTTAGACAATTGCTTACATTTCGTATCTGTTACTTTTTAAACTTTTTTATAAATGATTACGAAATAATTACTTCGTTTTAAGACTTTTGCAACTTTAGCCGTTTCTCCTTTCTTAAAATGTAACCATTTAGGTCCAATTAATTAAGCAAGAGCAAACCTTTTATTGAGTAGACCATTATTAATGCTTGGCCACAATTTAAATGCATTTGTGGTAATTACCCAAATGAACGCTTGACAAATGTTTTTCCACTCGGGGGATGTCTCCCCCTTCTCCCTCACTCTTTCTTTCCCTGTGTCTAGCCCACGTATTACGTATACGTCGCGTTGTTCAGTGCAATTATTTACCTTATCCCTTGCCTTTCACCTTCCGCCTTTGCCTCGATCTTTGTGTGTGTGTGCCGGCATATCGCTTCATGGGCATTTAATTTAATAAACAAATAGTAGAAAATAATATTTATGTTTAATGAATACGTATATATCTTGTTAATTGGATTTCATTCTGACTGTCTCGGTTTCTTTCTGCTCTGCTGTTTCACAGGAATTTCATTTCTACAATTTACTGCAATGTGCTAGTAAACGGAACCGAAGAAATTGATTAATTCTACGAGAAAGCCAACAACAAAACGGAAATAAAAGATAAACAAAGAGCCTGTGCGTGTGGAGAAGAGAGATGACAAGAAGGAAAAGTGCAACCGATATAAGTTATATAACATAGAAGCCTAAATCAAATCCTTAGTTAACCAAAATCACCGAAATATTTTCATAATTAATAAGTAAATATTTTAAGTGTGTGCCGCCATCGTCTTCTCTAAAGTCAAAGTCCAATCTTTTCAAACACGTAACTTAAAATATTGAAATCAAATCGAATCGAATCAATTTGGAATTGAATCGATTGACCGATTAACAGCTGTGCTGTACACATGCACCACCTGTGTGTCTGAAGGGGTGCGCACGTGTGTGAGTGTTTCGTGGCAAGAAATATAATACCAGTATAAATTTAAACAAAATATTTAACAAAAGGAAAAAAATTAAACAAAGCCAGGCGCTAGATGGCGCTGTCGCTGCCAAAGCCAGCTGTGCTCAGTGTTGTTGGTGTCCCACACACTACTACTAATTTTACTAAGATTGTTGTTGTTGCCGCTAATAAAACGCGGAAAGGCAAATTATAATAGCATCCCCTAAATTAATTTCAATTTATTAGCCTAGCCCCAAACCAAATCAACTCCCCAACAACTACACAAACGGAAAAAAATAAGAAAAGAAAAGTCAAGTAGAAATAAACAAGAGTTTCGCGTTACTTACTGTTGTCGGTTCAAACTGCTTCGCGTCGTGATCGTCGCGATCGTCGCTAGTCCTCGTATCGGATCGGAACGGAACGGTATATAGTACGATATAGTGCGGTGTACGTATCGGATCGGATCGGATCAGTTGGCAGTCGGTGGCACCTGACAACGCAACGCAACGTTTCGACTAATCTTAACCGCTATTATGCATCGGTGTCGTGCTAAAATCGCATTCGAATTGGCGGGCAAGCAGCAGAAGCAGAAGCAGGAACAACAACTGACAGCTAACTAGCCAAAATAATTCAAATAAAACCATAAAAAGAAAAACAACTAGACAAGCAAAAAAAAAACTAATTAAATAAACCCTAGTTTATATCGTAACATTTTTCCGTGGCCCAAATAATCCAAGAATCGTCAGCAATCCTGGATTATTTGCTAAAGACTTTGCGGACGCTGAAATCCAATTCGATTATGGCCGAGAATCAAAGTGCGGCCAGCGAAGATTCGGGTCACCAACAGCAACAGCAGCAGCAGCATCAGCAGCCTCCACTAGCCAGCACCTCCTCATCAGTCAACGCAGCCAGCGCAGCAGCATCGACTTTAGTTAATCAGTCGCCCACTAACTCGCAGGCCTCTTCGCCGGAAAACTCCCAGGAAGCCCTGCCCCTTGTGCGCCGCCAGCAATCACCAGCAGCGACCGTTGCAGTTGTCGCCACCGGCAGTAATACCCCGCAGCAGCAGCAACAGCAGCGCAGCAGCCTCAGCAACATGTTTGATCGCACGGTTAATGCCAAGTTCAAGACGTCGGCTGCCAATGCTGGACCTGGACAAAATCCTGGGCGCAGGAACTCCATGCTGACACCCGCTAAAGGAGCGAGTGTAGGTGGCACTGGCGGCAACATACGCAAGCTGACCAAGGTAAATTCGCTGACCAGAGACTATGCCATGTGCTATGGCCCCAACATCTACCAGAACAGCAACAACGCCGCCAGCAACGCATCAACCCTTCAGCGTACCACCAGCGAAAGTTTGAGGTTAAACTCACTTAAGAGTGTATCGCGGGCCAGCAGCAACACCAGCCTGGCCACGCCTACGGCCATGTCCACCTCCACATCGCTGGCACCCAAGTCCAGTAGCAGCAGTGGCAGTGACAGCAATGCAATCCCACAGCAGCAGCAGCCCGCTAGCGGCAATAGCCGTAGCCGTGGGAGCAGTGGTGACAAGGCCAGTTCACCCAACAACAATGGGGCACGCGCTGTGGGCGGGGCAGCAGCAGTAGCAGGTCCAGCAGCAGGCATAGGAACTGCCAGCCATCACCATCAGCCACATCACCACCATCATCACCATCATCATCACCAGCATCACCACCACCAGCAGCAGCATCCGCACCAGACTAGCCTCAGCCAGGGACACGCCTCGTTGACCGTCGCCGGCATATCTAGTGGGGCCTCTGGATCCGGATCCAGCGGCGGCTCTGGTGCCGGCACCACCACACGCAAACCAAAGACGACTTCCTCATTCGAGATCACCTCGGTGACCGTGGGTCATCCGAAGCTGAATGCTGCCGGCGACACGGGAGACGAGTCGGCCGATGATCTGGACGAATCTCACACGGATGATAATAGTCGGATAACGGATCTGGAGAACGAGACGCCCTCAATGTCGGAGGACACGTTCTCCAAGGAGGAGGTCTACTATGCCAACAATGCACTCAGCACGAATGCCCCGGTGATCCCGACCAGTTCCCAGTACGGCCTGGTGGTTGTGGATCCCATTGGACCCTCGCTTGGCCAAACCATTCAAAATGTGCAGGTGAACGTGTCGGATAACATCATCAATGTGGTGAGTGCCGCCGTTACTCCCGGTGGCACCAAGAAGAAGGACGACATCAAGGAGACGCAGCATCGCAGCGAGCGGTTTAAGGTGGTCAAGATCGAGTCCACGGAGCCGTTTAAGCGGGGTCGCTGGATGTGCATGGATTACCTGGACCACTCCAGTGTGGGCAGTGGTAATAACAACGAAAAGACTGGTTCTTCTTCCGAGGCCACAACGGATGGCGTTGGTGGGTCAGATGCCCCGCCGCAAAAGACCACCCAGAGCATGATCCTGCCGCCAACCCAGAAACTCAACGAGAATCATCTGGAGGCCAACTCGACCGATGCCAATTGGAACTATGCGGAACAGCAGTCGCAGCAGCAGCAATCGTCGCAGCAGCAGCACCAACAACACTCTCAGCAGCAGCAGCAATCCTCGCACCAGCAGCAACAGCCACAGATGAGTGCCACGCCCAGTGGGGTGATGACAGCGCCGGCCACAGTCGTGCATGGGATGCACCAGCTGCACATGGAGGCCCAGCAGCAACAGCAGCAGCAGCTCTTTGACAGCGTTAATGCAAATGCCAGCTCACCCAATCCCCAGTCCGTGGACACCGGCAACATGGGCTATGCTCTCACGGCGGCCATGCAGCTACAGCAGACGTTGCAGCAGTTGAAGCAGCGCGAGGAGGCCATGGAATCGGGCTATCAGAATGGCGGCGATGTTGCTGGCGGGGCGCCCAACAACAACAACAGCGGAGGAGGAGGTGGTGGACCACCAGCAGCAGCAACAACAGAGTCGCAGTTAAGCACCAGCTATGTGGAGCAGCAGCAACCACTATCGCCGGCCCCACAGACGCCTCAGATCACGCCCACATTCGCAGCTGTGGCTGCCGGGCAAGCGGCCCCTAACTTCCAACTGGAGCAGCAGCAGCAGCCTCAAGCCACATCCCAGATAGATGGTATACTTCCACAGTCATTTCCCCAACAACAGCAGCAGACCCCACAGCAATCGACACCACAGCAACAAGCCCCACCAGTAGCAGCAGCAGGAACGGCAGCTTCAGCAGGAGCAACTGCACCAGCAGCCCCTGCAACACAGCAACAGACTTCAAACACTTCCAATGCAGCGGTGACCACTGGCCAGGGTCAGACATTGCCACTGTTATCACACATGACCAGCTACGAGCAGCAGCCATCAGCAGCCGGAGCAGGAGCAAGTGCACCGGGAACAGGCACGGCAGCATCATCGGCTGCTGTCGCCCCGCCAGCGATTCCCACGCTGCATTTGCAAAGTGCTCCTGCCACAATTGCCGATCCCCAGCAGTTGATGGTGCCGCAGCAGCAACAAGAGGAACATCAGCAACAACAACAGATTCCGCCAACAAATATCGCGAGTGCTAGTGCCAATAATAGTAATCTAAACCTAACGAATCCGAATGTTGTGGCCAACGCAGAGCCAACGAAAAACGCGCTGACCTTGACCGATGAACAAGTGAACGCCGCAACAACAGCAACAGGAGCTGCAGCAAAATCGGCACCAGGAGCCACATCGACAACATCAGCAATGCAGCTACAACAGCTACAACAGCAACCAAATGCAGAATCCGAGACTGAAAGGTGAGTCACATGACAAATGTAATCTTTATTGGATAGTTCTATTTAAAAATAATTCTAGGAATTGGTAAAACCATATTGTTTGGGGATTTTCTGAGAAATTGATAAGAATAAGTACAAAGATTTGGTCGAATTTTTGCAATATAAAAGCATTAGGGAATTGAAAACAGTAAAAACAAAAAGGAAAATATATAAAAAAAAATAATTATAATTGAATTTCAACCAAATGTTTTTGTTTAAACCTAAAACATTTCAATGGAAAATTGACGACGCCCTATCTTATCAGCATTTCCCATTTTCCGTTTCAAATTGAAATTCTATGCGTTCAATTCATTCACAAAAACTTGTGATCACATTTACGACTGGAATTTCAGTCTTATCTCAAATAGTATTGGACTGATCAAATATTTACACAATTAAACACAAGACGCTGCCGCTTTGTCTACTTTTTTCTAAAGGGGGGGAGAGACTTAATCAATTAAGACAAAGACAGAGGAGCGGCGGACCCGAAAGTTATTTATGGACAGCAGAGGAGACTTTGGTTTGCATTCGACTATTTTTAGAACGCACAAAGCGTTGTTGTTTGAACAAGTTTTGAGAACGTCCGATGGCCTGATGGCTTGTTTAGTGCCCTCCCCTTGTAAATATTACACTGGCTTACACATTTTAACTTGGAGATACGCCAGGAAAAGATTAGGTAAAACAGCAAACAGCAAAATATTGTTTTTAAATGTTTCATGCCTTGAATTTAAAGTGCTTTAAAACCCCATTAAGCAAATGAAACACGTTAAATTTGACTACAATTTCCATGTAGGCTAGTGTTGTAGTCTAGGGCTAGTTTCAGGTTCGTTTCAAATCGCTAAAGTGCCAACACGCGCCTCCTACTCTTTCCCACTGTGACTTAGCTGTCTCTGTTTCGAGCACAAGAAATAATTTCGCCACTCAAATAATTTGTTGTTGGTGGCTTTTATTTTGTTGTTTTTTTTATGTTTTTTTTTTTGCTTTGTTTGTTTGCAAATTCGCCGCTACGTCCATTTGCTGGAATTGCTTGCTTAGGCGGGAAGCGTAAAAAACCGTAGAGCCAGAGAAAGACAGTTGAAATAGTAAAAAGAGATGGAGAAAGAGGGAAAGACCTCTAATAGAGGGTAAACCTCATTATAATAATTTATTTAATAAAAATTCATCAATGAAATTAGCCATGGAATGTGTTTGAACTTTTTTTTTTTTGTGAGAACCAATGTGCGATTCTGTGGGGGCGGTGGCTCAACAATAACAAAAACAACACGTGCGTGACACAAAAGGTCGCTTTAATTAAGTTCGTTTTAAAGCGTACAAAAGTTTACTCAATTGCAATACACTGCAAAAATACGCCAAAATAGTAAATTGGCATTAAAGATATAAATTGAAGAAAATTACTGTGATAAAATGTAATAATATTCAAGGTTTATTAGATTAATTTAAATGTCCTTAAGTCTATTTAAATGAAATAACTCTGCAAAAATTTACAATAATCCCTAATAAGTAATTTGAATTCATGGACTGTTCAGGGCAAAACAATAAACTTTTACCAAGTTATGAACGTTTTATTAAACAATATATTGTTTTCATCACCAGCTGTTGATAATCTCAAAGCTTTATATCTGTAGAGTGTTTCCAAACTCATTGACCAACTTTTTTCGAGCTAAAACTTGGTGACACTTTTTATTGGTGCCCCGTAAGGCGGCTGCTGATGACTAATTTGTTTGCCATAGAAAGAGCTTATTGGATGACTCACTTTTTGGGGGGTTTTGCATTCATTCGCCGGCTAAATCGAAATGATTAAAACCTAGGAGGGAAATGCATAAAAAGCAGGGGATTATTTTGCAGTAGTTTACATTGAGCGAATGCCAAAAGATTAAAAACAGAGAGAGACGAGACCAAAGTCAAGGCAAGTGAAACATGTGTGCAGATACTGAGATATACAGCAGAAGCAGTAGTAGATACAAAAGATATGTGTATTATATATTCTTGGCAGATTGCGCATTTGCGTGTGACGAAGAGCGGACAGAGTCAAGTGCCTGCCTGCCTGGCTGCAACCCCCTAGGATTCTCGTTTCTTTGTTTTTTTTTTTTTTTTTTTCTTTACTTCCCAAAACGAAATGCAACTGGAAAGATATGTAAAAAAAAGGGGGCTGAGACTCTGGCAGCAGCAAAAGGCAAATTACAATGAATTATGTGGCTTGGGTATTAAAAATAGCCAGTGGAGTGTGCAGCAGCAGCAGCAGGGGGGTGACAACGCGTCGTATGAGTAATGCCTGGCCATATGTATATATGTACATACATACTTGGTAAATGGTTTGTTCGTGTTTGTTTGCCGGCTTAGCAACAACTCGAAAACCGAAGACCCAACTGGCCCTGCACTTGACAACAACTTCCCTTTCCAACACAGCCCTCCCCTTGACCCATCCCAACCATATTACATTTACATTTTTCTCCGTCTCCGTACCAGACAATTTGTCCGTGCTTTTCTTTATTAGAGCAACTGATTGATGCACCCATGAGCCCAAGGGCGTCTCTCCCATGGTTCCATGCCCCATGCTCCTCGAGTCCACTTATGTCATGTGTCTTCTCTTGGACAAGTGGCCACCAAATAGAAGAAAAGCTGACGGGAAAGAGGAGGGCACTTTGGGGCGGACATAACTGGTTTTGGCCCTGTCCATTGAAAAGGAAAGTCTTCTCCACTGAATGACACTCGATGTTGGTCTCTGTTGCAACAACAATTGGCTTTGTGGATCACTTTACCTTATTATATAAGAAAAGAAAGATTTTCCTGCAAGACTATATTGAATAAGAAATAAATTACAAATGGTTAAGGAGCTTCACCCAGTATTCGAAGTAAAGTAAAAGCGATTAAAGAGTCCTCCGATTGAATTACTATGAAAGTGCTGCGATAAAGATATAACCGTTATGTTATAAGAAAATACAATCAATTTCCTCTATAAATAAGCAATATTTTATTCTTCAACAACTAGCAACCGCAAAATGTGGTACTGATTAATCATCAGTATTTGCTTTAAATCAAAGAATTTTTATTGCTAGAATAAAAATCCGTTGTTTGCTTCTAGCAAGCATCTGGAATATAAATTCTTGTTCTCTTACCAAGAATTTTGCAATATTTAAATAACTTTTATGACAAAGATAAATTCCATTAACTTCTTATGCCCGACTTGGCCCCATGGTCAAATGTTGTCATCATCCATGAGCTGAGCTCATAACTTGTACTCAACACACACTCGCTGAAAGCTAATTCGCCATTGTCCAAGCTGTCAATTAGTCGGGCAGAAGTAATCAAGAAATTCTCTATAAAGTAGAATATTTTATGCAGAATGTCTGCTGGCGCTGTTCTCTTCGTTCTCTGTATATGGTTGGTTTCTTAGTTTTTAATACAGTGGTTGCTCTTTAAAAAGATTGTAAGGCTTATTTAAATAAAGCTAATTAAACTATGTCCAATAATACATACAGCAAATTAAACATACCCCCAAAGGCCTCCTTAATTACTAAAAGAATTTCCAAATTTCACTGTACGTTACCCCTTGGGTTCTCCTCCTTAGCACTATTCCCATAAGCTTTCCTTTTTTTTTATACTCATCACATGAGACTTGGCCGTCTTCAACCTTCTTCTTTTTCGCAACTTTTGGCTCATCTTTTCCGGACTTTGTTGCTATAATTTATACAGAACAATGTTTCACTCGAAACGCCTCCGTCCGGACTTCTCTTGATATTAATTGACAGATTTACTGCAATTGGCTTTGGTTGTCCAGAGGCAACGACCCGATCGATCAGCAGTTCTCCAGGCCTCGAAACAATCCCCACAGTGTGTCTTCCGTCTGGTGCGTCATCCCATCCAACGGGAAGAGGAACCTGATAAGAGGAAGGTGGTGGAGGAGACAGCAGACACCTTTACCTTTACCTGTGTCCAAATCCTCGTTGGAAACATGAAACTATATGGTATGTGGGATTACCTCATGCGTTGTTTAAATCGCGTTCAAGGCAGGGCCCAACAAAAACCATACATATATCTCCATATATATGTATATATTGTATCGAAATGTTAACTTGACGCGTGCCTGACATTGACCGACTTAGAATAATTGAAAGACCCCCGAAACAGGAGCTGGGAAAAGGGGAGGTTAGGCCTGGTCTGTTCTTAGATTTCAGTGAGTGACCTCGCGAAGTGAACTTCCGTAATGGGAGGCGCCAAGAAATGCTTTGTCAATTACTCACTCCCCTTCTTCAATCGGAGTTGATTCATTCGAGAATATATATACGTATACGTAGGTATGTGTATATGGCAAGCAAAATCAACAATAATAATGAAATATGAATAAAAAAGTAGCCAACAAACTGAGGAAGAACCACCATGCTCAACAGAGTAATTATTGTTTGTTTCCATTGAGTTTTCGGTGTACTTGCAAAGCGACGCTAAAATCTATGTCAAAGTCACATAGAAAGGTATATCTGTCTTCGTTTGTCAGATTTCTGAAATGAACAGAACAATCATAATGAAATTATCGGACACCTGCTCGAGGTTTCCGCTGCTCGGATTTCCAATGGCAAATTAAATCATTTTCGCAGTGATATAAGACTGTTAAATACTCTAGTTTCTATGGAAACCTTAAGGTAAAATAACAGTATTAATAATATTAACAATCGTATAAAATAGCATCCATCAAATAAATAAAAGATATTAATTAAGCAATATTGTAAATTTAATCCTTAAAATCCCATTGAAAATCAAATGAATGCCTCTTTAGCAATATCTCGTGTATTTTTAGGGTAGTCTTAAAGTAATAAATCATATACCATGGCCCAACCTATACCTTCTTTCCATTTGCTGGCGCTTCCAGTTTTTGTTTTGCTTTTTGCAGAAAATCTCTTTTTTGCGAAGAAATGAAAATATTGAAAATGCTTGTATTTATTTTTTGCTACAAGGTCAAAAGCATTCCCGCCTCACATGTGCCAAAATATATATCTTACTTCTGCTACTTTTCCTTGGCCAAATCTGCTGCCTGTTTTGCTTTCTCGATGCCTGTCTTCTTTTGACGCATTTGACCTACTAAGGAGAGAACTTACTGTTCCAAAATGTTCACGCTCAAGAGCCTGCTGACGCGGTTGTCACTTCCGTTTGGGATTCCGCCTTATCGGGACGGAAAGCCACCAGCTCGGAGTCTCCTTTCCCTCCCAAACAAAGCAAAAGCTGCCGGCCCTGTATATCAATTGTTTATCTAAATTATCTAGGAAAGTGTGTGTATTTGTATTTGGCTAAAACAAATTGTAACCGCACACACACGCACTTGTCAAGCCAACAGATTGTACAAATGTATCTGCATATCTGGATATAAAACCAAAGCAACAGCTGAGACAACAGAACATGGGGTGGGGAGTAATGGAGATGTTTTTTGGGTGGACCAAACGAATTTTGCGAATTTTTATTATTAAATACAATGAAGATTTGTATTATTTTAATTCGATTATGGATTCTTGTCCTAATAAGAGTTGTAAATATTTTAAAATAACCCTTATTAACTGAAAACTAAATAATTTATTATCAGCATTTACTGGTTGTTGCCTTTCTAGGCGATATAGATAATTTGCAATACTAATTTCTTGTACTTAGAAAAATGCATGAGCGTAAAGGAAACCTTACTCACTGTGTCTCAAGTGTTTTTCCTATAGAAAACGTAAACAACTTAGTCAATGCACTTGGACTATTAAGATTAAATTGTAGTCTAACAATACCTAATGGGGATTCCTCAGATTAAATTAAAAATACACCTTATAAAGGCAATACAACCTAAGGTAAATAATATGTTAAGACTAATCTTAAATTTTGTATTTCCATGAAGTTTTTTTTGGGTTTGTTATTTATTAAGATACTTGTTTTTTAAATAATATGATCGTTTTTAGTCTTAAGTATAAGCTACTATACAAAATTATCAAAAACACTTGTTAATTACAAAGCATGATATTACAGTTTGCTGTTCTTTCATGGTTTTTTCCCATAATTTAACAGAGTCAAAAAACAGCTTTGCAAAATTAAATCATTCACTTCCTCATAATGCATTACCCCTACACAAGCATACATTTTTATTTATTTTCGTCTCGTTTTCATCTGAAAATGCGCCATATGGGGGGCGCTGTCTAACCCCTGCATTCTGCCCGCCGCCCCCTTTTTGCTTACATAAAAGCCACGCTTTACGCTAAAATGAGCTTCGCCTTATGCGCTGCGCACTTACTCGCTCGCTGCCCAAGTGCGGCGAAATATTGTGATGTAAAAATAAGTAACGAAATGTAGTAAAAACTGGAAATAATTCGCTTTACGGCGGTGTGCGAGGAAAATGTAACGAAACCAAAAACACAGCTTGACCTTCGCTTGGGAAATTTGATGCTCGAAACAAAGTGGGCAATAGGGGGCGCACGGGTGTGCTTATCTAGGCGCCACACAACTTTCTAATTGATGATGAAAATCGGAATGAGTGCAAATGATTTGTTAACTAGTAAATATAATTACCATTATTACGATAAATGTGGAAATTTCTGATGGAATTTAGAGGGAATTTTTAACTAGGCAATAATAGATATAATCCACTTGATTTATTACATACGATTCCATTTACAACCCCGATAGCTCTCAGTTTTATGCCATACTAAAATATATATTTAATAGTTGAAAATTATTTCTAGAATTGTAAAACAATGATTTATTTTAAAAATAATTAGTTGTTTAATAATTTATGTTATGTTTTGTCTTTTAAATATTTTTGTAAAACACTCTGGATTTACTCTTATTTTGCTTTCGGATTGATACATTTTTTAAACACATTTTTAGGAAAATAATGGAATGAACTGGCTTTTCTATTTGCCAAATAATCCATAAACAATTTGTAGTTATATTTAAAAAAATATAAATATACCTTGGTATTTCAAAAATGCGGGGTATCAAAGAGACGTCTGACGTCGATTTGTCTGTGTGGCGTCTCGTCTCCAAATCTCACGCACACAGCCCCCATACTCTCGTTTACACACACGCACGCATTGCTGAGAGCTTTTTGCAGTAGTTGTAATTGTGTGTTGTGATTATTGTTGTTGTTGGTACTGCAATGCGATCGTTGGCCGGCGCATTACAACAAGTACTCTTTCTCTCTGACTCTTCTCTCCGGCGTTCCCCCACGCGCTCTGTCATTCTCGTTTTCTCTCAGGCGAACACACACACCCCACACACTCAAACACACACTCGCACACACATACAATGGCAGTCAACGGTCATGCGTTCGTATCGCTTCGTTTTGTGTCTAAAAATAGACACAAATATTGAAGTTGATTTTTATACGACCATCGTCAGTTGATGCCGCCCCCCTTTTCCCCCACCCACTCTGCCAGCTCCCTCTCCCGTCTTGTTCCACCTCCCCTTTTTGTTGCTATCAAGCATCGCCTATCAATGTGCGACTATTTCACTCCTTGTTGTTGTTATAGTTATTATTATTGTTGTTGGTCTTGCTGCTGCTGCTGGTGCCGCCGCCTTCATTATAATGCGTTGTTGTTGTTTAAAAATAAACTCTGCTGCGCGTGGCATTTTTTCTTTATTTCCTCTCTCACGCTTTTTGTAAAAGAGAGAGGGAGAGAAAGAGGAAAAGAGTGGGTGAGGGACTGAGAAAGATAGTCTTCTGCCTCTTCTTCTCTCGCGCCTTGATTAAACTCAATGAAATAAATTAGATTTAATTCATGTTTCATGCAGCCCTTTAAAAAACCCTTTGGATGTAAAGCATTTCAAGGAAAATAAAAAATAGATAAATATATTAAATATTCTCAATAATCCCTAATATTTATCTACATCAATTTCTTATACAGAAATACATTTTTAGGAAAATTGAAAATTTGGATTTTTTCTTTACCCAAAAGTTAAAGTTAAAATTTCTGCACATAAGTTTGTTACTTAAATATGACTATTTTTTTTACATATCTTTTAGCAATTTGTTTTTTTCTTTTCGCGCCATCATTTTTAGCATTTTTTTCTATGTTTGTTTTTTTTCTGAGGCTGTCGCTTTTGTTTGTTTTCTTATTTAACGCCACGAGCTGCTTTTTCTCGGATTAAATTTGTGGAGGGGCTGCCGGTCGCAGAATGCAACAATGTTGCCCCCTTTTCAAGTAGATGTTTAACCCATTGATGCCCACAGCAAAGAGTCTGCTAAATGGGAAATTTTAACTGAATGAAAGTTTGATTTAGTGGTAAAAATTTTAATATTTAACTAATTGAGGATTTGGATGCCCCTTTTTTTTATATAAAGTAACTTTTTAAAAATATATTAAAATATTTGTGTAATCTTTTTTTCCCACTAACTCTGCTAACAAAAATTAAGAGCAATTGGTTTCCTAAAGTAAATATACATGTATTTATTTACATTAGTAATTTCTACAAAACACTTATCCAAGTACAAATTACTGCCCATCTATTTTCGCCTCAAATATTCCATAAATAAATCAAATAAAATTCCATTACCATTTCCATGTGAATCAGAAATATTTCCCTTTGGTTGCCAGGCGAGAATGTTAACGAGGTGTGTGGCTGGCTCTGCGCTCTCTCTAATCAATATAAGAATGGAAAAAAATATAAGAACCTGACGACTCACAACCTGCCCCACTGTGGCGGCGAACTGAAATGCTGAACAGGTGTTTCCAAGTGACGAGAGCGGAACTTTTAACACTCGCCATTAAATGCGAAACGCCGGCAGAGGGAATACCTCAGATTATGCCTACTCTCCAGTTTTTTGTTTTAACATTTTTTTGTTGTATTTTCTACACACGAAAAATAAAAAACAAGGCTTATAAAGAAGCTAGCACAGCTTATAGTTTTATAGCTCAAATAGTTTTATTAAATATTATTACGAATTAATTAAACAGGCTAAAATACATGTTCTGGAAACTTGGAGTTGTTTAACAAATATATTTATTATTTAGCTAATATTGTGTTCTTAGCTAATATGTTGTTCTTAGCTAATATGTTGTTCTTAGCTAATATTTTGTATCAGATAAGTGAAATTAATTAAATAAGAGTTGTTTGAATAACAGGGTTTCAGAAATTTCTTTACAACGAGGTGCTTTTCATTTCAGTTAACTTTTAAAGTACATTTACGAGTTTTACAAACTTTTTGTGTGTGTGTGTGTGTACTTTTAGACATTTTAGATGCAAAACAACAAGAACAACAGCAGAAAATTGAAACCTTGACAGAGCGTGAAACGCCTTTTATTGATTTATAGGCGCCTCTTCATGCGCTGGAATCGGCTGATTGATTGATTGATGATTGGCTTTGACTTTGGGTATTGACTCCTTGCATATTTGCAAGTCAAATTGAGTCTAAAAACCCAAATTAAAAAAAGTGCAGAGCATGGCGGCGAACCCAAAAGAGAGGCAGTGACAGTGGGAAAAAGTCGCAACCGAAAATAAAGAACGAAATTATTGATAGACGTCAGTTGGCTGGCTGTGATCTTATAGATAGGAAATGGCTGTTGGCGGGAGGCGAGGGAAAGGTGGCAGGACCAGAGCACATGATTTAAATACTAAAGGCAAGAATAACAAAGAATCGAGTAAAACAAAAATAAAAGGCAAACGTAAAGGCAAGAGCTAAGGCAAAGGAAGGAGAACAACAAACAATATCAGGCATATTTATTTGCTCATAAATTTCTACGGTCCGCGAAAGATAGCAGGCCACCACACAGAGACAATGTCCCCCCAATGTCTTTCCCTGATTCTCTCGCCAAGTGCCGCCAAGTTGCTGGTGTGATTCTACCCACAGTGGGTCAATAATCGCAATCAATTGAATGAGTTTATGTGCCCAGAATGCAAAATGGCAATTTCTCATACGAACCCCTTACAGATTGAGCATGTCCGAATATCTCCTGGAATTTATTTAAATTTAATGAATATAATGCGGCTGGCTGGATTCAAGTGGCAAGTTCGACGCCTTCGTTGATTTAACACCTTAATGGTACTAAGTACTAGGTGCAAGTGCATTTATTTCTCTCAATAAAATAAATACATAAATATATATAAAATATAAAAAACACTTTTGCATGTCAAATACAGTTAGGAAAAGCAATTAAAGTACATAAACATGTATACAGCAATGAAAATTATTTATATAATATGATTATTTTTGGCGCAAATATTGCAATGTATCCTTCCATGCCAAATTTAATTAATTTTAAAGAAGCAAATCAATATTCCTCTGTTTTTATTCAACAACCATAATTTTGCAGTGACAACCGAAAGGGTAGTTAATAAATTGCATTGAAGGACACAAGGTTTGTTTGCTTGATTCTTGAAAGCCTTAATTAAATGATAGTAGAATCGAGTCCTTTCAAAATGTTGCTGGATGGACATGACCATTAATTAACTTTCTTCCTTTCATTTAATCATGTCAGTCCACCGTTCAGTGTGAAAAGTTGTCTGAGTTTATTTTTGTAAGCCTTTATTGCATGTCAAACTTAATTTGATATTTTTGCAAAAACAAAGGACGGAACCCCTGCCATAAACAAATTTTTGGACAAGAGTTTGGGATGTAAACAAAAGGCAACAAAATCGAACTAACAAACCAAACAGAATTTAAGGGAATGGAATCAGTTTCGTGGATCGCTGTAGTTCCCAGGGTTTCAATTTTTAGCAAACAAAGATTATTTTATATGATTTCATTTGTAAATTCTTTAAATATTAAAGCAGCAATAATTACTTAAGCAACAGAACTTCTTTTCTGCAGACATTCTAATCTAGGATACCAAACCATTTTCACCGGACTTGCCAGTAAACAAATCAAGTTGTAACTTTCCCAACAATCTAAAACCCTTTAGCGATTTATTCAGGAGTGTTATTGCCAGATAATAAGCGAAAATAACAACACAATTCGGTTGGAAAATACGGAAATGCCTGCCTAGGCAAAAGTAAACTGTTGCCGGAACCAAGAACTTTGGGGGGATGAGCTGAGGGAAGCACAGGAGGTGCCACGCTATCGAAGAACGACCTTGACAGCGAAAAAATAACAGTCCGAAACACGGTTGGGAAAAAGAAAAGTTATTATTATTATCGTGTGTGTGTGTGTGTGAGAGAGTATAGCGAACCAACAACTGCAAATCGCAGAAAGTTGATTATGGATTTGCATTTTGGGGGAAGGCTCGGAACTGAACTGAAACGCAATTTCCACTTGCCGCCGCCTCAGCAGCTGGAAAGTTACTCAAACCGAAAATCAATAAAAAGCACCACGAGGGAAAATGGGGAAGAAAATGAAGAAAATGTCAAATGGTGTTTGTTGGGTGAAAAGTGGCGGCGGCGGCGTTAACGTGAAAGTTGCAAACGCAGACGGGAAAAGTGTATAAAAGTGTTTACATCTTTTTAAGTTGCACCTTTCCTTCAATTAGCAAACATTCACACAGATTGCGGGGGTGTTCGCCTGAAAAAAGGTCGTTAAAAAGTTCAATGGGAATTAACGGATGGTTCATCAACTTTTGCAAAGTGTTTTACAAGGATTAAGTGATAGCCAGTGGTTCTATAGAAAAGTTGCAGAAACTTTTATTTGGAACCTTTTCTTTTTTGTAAACTTTTGGTTTTTTAAGCCTCTGAAAGCGGCAAAACGGTGGAAATATAAATTAATAAGATTATTTATTAAAAAGAAGAGCTGATACAATCCTCTCAAGACTAACAGAAAGGTAACTTAAAAGAGAGCTCCTTTTCGTTGCAGATTTTTATTTTTAGTCGGAGAGAAAAATTACCAAGTTTAGTCGAAAAGCAAGCTCTCTCGTTCGCTACTGAGCGGAAAGCGTGAAGAGAGAATAGGAGAGTATACAAGAGACCGATATTTTGAAAGACTTATATTACAAGACTTGTATTACAAGACTTATCAAATACTTAGCCAGCAATAAATAAGTTCTATAAAGTAAATCCTCATAAAGTTTCCCTTTTAATGGTGAATATAATAATGTTAAATAATCATTTGCTTTACAAGCCAGTAGGCAACTGTAAACTGAAATTTCTAAGAAAGTATATTTACAAAGGCAATATTTCAATAAGCATGTGAATGAACCTTTCGTTTGCCCAGATTGACGTATTTAGATTGACGCATTTTGCCCCAGACTGCTAGCTTTTGTTGACCTGAAATCCACAAGTGTGCGAATGTGGAGAGAAAGACTTAATAAGCGTGTCGGCGACTAGAAAAGTCTCCCTCTCCCACCCCCCCCAGAAAATATATAGAAGCCCCAATGGGGGAGGTGATGAACCCACAAAAGCGGTACCAAAACAAAAAAAAATGTGCGTGACAAAATGCATTTCTCTAATCAAGCATTTGTTTTGACCCAAAACGGTTTGTTATGGGGAGGAGTTCCCTCTTGTTTCGCACCTAATTTGCCAATTCATTAGGGGGGAGGCCAGGTCATCGAACCTGGTGGAAAATATATATACAAAATATTATTATTATTATTCCTTCTTGAGTCGCCTTTATCTCTGAGTCACACAATATTTGTTGTGCGCCTTATTGGAATCCGATTCATTTCCGTTCCACTAAGCTGAGCGTTTTGTATCTCCATTTTTTTTTCTTGGACTGCCTGCATTTACAATCGCATTCCCTCCACTTCCATTCATATATTTTTAATCAATTTTCTTTGCCTTTTGCTTGTGCCTTCCATTCATTATGGGATTTCTGTGGTGTTGCTCGCAATCTGTTCCCCCTATTTAAGGCAACTTTCTATCGAAGATTATAAGTCCACAGATAATAAAAATAAATCTTTTTGAATATAAAAAAATGCGAAATGCGAATGACTTGGCGAAAATTCTATTATCAAATCTTAAAAATCACATTTGTGTTTGGGTTTATCTTTATTTGCTAAACTTGTTTTCCTTTCACATTCTTTTTTAATCTTCCACCAGTTTGCATAATTCTTATTTCTTTTTTTTACATTTGTACTAATTAATACAAGATTGTGTCGAAACTTTTCAGATTTAAACAGATTCTAATTGGCTCAGAAAGATGTTCTATAGTAATAAATGTCTTAATATCTTGTGAGTCTGTTTGAATTTTCTTTGGCTGAGTAAGAACTTTTCTAGGCGGATATATCAGCCCACGCGATTTTATGGGAAATTCCCCTGAAAGTATCAGTATATTTAAAGATTTTATATTTTGAAAAATGTTGAAAGCAAAAACAATTAATTTATATATTTATTGTGGCTGTCAATTTACTACAGGTGGTCTTAACCATTGTCTGCCAATGATGATAATGATTTATAAAATCCTGTCTGTCCAGCTGGTCTTTAAAATAGAAAGCATAGAAGAATTTGATTTTATTTTCTTTGGTTTTATTACACATTTAATAGAAATAATACTAAAGTTTATAAGTAAGTGCATTTAATGACCAAACACTGCCTATTCAGTGGAAAAAAAAGGAAATAAAAAAGTTGTTAACTTAAAATTTTCCTACTTCTCATGAACTCATAAAAATAATACTAACTTTTTTGCAACTTCTTTTTCGATAAATTCGCACTCGACACGAGCTTTATGCAATATATTGTTGTTGTTGCTTTAAAAGTATTATTTTTTGCATTTGTTTTTATATTTATTTTTTGTCTTTGTGTTGATGTATGTACCATATAGTTTTAAGCCGGTTTTTGCTTTGTCCGGGCCTTGCCTGCCTGCTGGCTCGTTCATTTTTAGCTATTTTGCCGGTTTTTATTTTTGTTTTTAGTTTACAGTGCCTTGCGATTTTTACTGTGTTTTGTTTGTTGTTGTTTGTTGAGGCAGAGTGGTGTGTGGAGTGTATAAAGTGTAGAGTGTAGTCTCTCTTTGTCTGCGATTGTGTGTTTATTAGTCATCATACTTCGTATATACTGCGATTTCCACTTACAGAAACTCCATAATAAACGCTTTCGTGCTCTCCTCGCAGCTCCCCAACCTCTGGATTCTCTGGGGTCGCCTCTTTGTTT
>JAEIIL010022573.1:0-14676 GCA_018905715.1 Drosophila lini
TACAAAATGAAAAATATATAAAAAATTATAATTAAATAAAATTAAATTAATACTATATAAAAGTATATTTTTGTGAAATTTCCATAACGTCAAAATGTAGTTCATTAACAAGTGAGATTGGTAAACAATAATACACTACGTACAGCTGCTGAATATAGGTCAGGGGGTCAAGCATCTGTATAATCTCGATCCACAGATTCTCAATTTTTTAATGCAATTGCAGGGCGCCTTATCTCTGGGAGACGCCAGTCTGAGACCTTAGTTACGTAGTTACGGGACTCTTATCTCCGCCATACTTGTTGATTTTTAAGTCTTATTTTAGTTGCTAAATTTAAGTTCGAATCTGTGGCCAACGATAAGGTTTAGTTTAATTGTTTCACAAATTAATTAATGGACCCTTAAGAAACTCCCCGGTTGTGGTCCCAATTCAAAGATTAATTTTGCCCTTGGGTACAATTTGAATCAATGTCAGGAAGTCAGCAACAGCTGAGCACACACAAACTGGCAGAGCTTGGAAAGATCCCCTGCTAAGACGTAGTTCCACATTTCACGACCCCAAAAGTATTTCTTTTTTTTTGCGGTCTGGGAATTCAGATTGTTTGCACTGAGATAGATGTCCGCAGTCTTATCGCTCCAGTGTTTCTCCATAATTACTTCAACTATTGCGATGGAAAAAGGGCCATTAGTATCTCTCCGTGTCTTGTGTTTCTGGGAAGGAAATCTTGAACAGAGAATAAATGTTGTTATCAGGGAATATATAACAACTACATCTCTCTCGCTATTCTTATCAGCACAGAAATAATTTTTCCCTAATTACTCACTAATGATTGAAGTCTTTCTATGCCTTTAAAAAGGTGACTTCACACTCCACGTGAAAGTATCTTTGTATCTTTTTTATCTACTAACACATAAAAAAGCAAAAACAAAAAAAAAGTAGAAAAACAGCAAAACAGAAGAGCTGAAAAACATAAAAGCAAAGCAAACAAAACAAAAACAAGCGAAGAAACCGCGCTCGAAAACTTGTTTTTGTGAAATTAACTTCCTGTATGCGAATCGCCTGAGATCGTGCTTTTGTATGTATCTGTGTATCTTTATCGGTGTATCTTGGTTGCATACAGAAATGCAGTTTCGGGATCCTATATATGGCCAGGCAATTGTATTCACTTTCCATTTACCTTTGATTGTTCTTCCAAAAAAACCCCATTAATATTCTAAAAATGAACTCGAAATGGAAACAATTAGGCGGCAAGTGCGAAAAAGAGCGAGGGAAAGATTGAGTCTGACTCAGGAGAATGACACATCCGACAGAGCCAAAAAAATCTCGCGGCTCTCGAACAAGTTTCCGTTTTTGGCTATGACAGGCTTTCGGACCAAAACGCGGCCCCATTGACCTTTACCATTTTGGCCAAGAATCGCACGGAGTAAATCTCGTTTCCAGTCGCCCGGCACTTGCTCGCTTTGCACACTTGCTCCTCTCGATTGTCGCCGGCCCTGCTCATTGTCTGACTTAATTACATCAGCCATCTCTTCCCGGGTTCAACGTTCTCCCGCAGACCCAGAGCTTCACAAGTAGAGAAGAGACGGAGAGAACTTGGGAGCCCGTGCGTGATCCGCATCTTCATGAACGCCGAGTTGTCGGCGGAATAACCCACAAAGGGCGTGACCAAGGAACTAGCGCCAAAAGATCAAGATCAAAGCACAATCTGTACTATTAAAAAAAAAAACAACTAAATCCAACAAACGCGCTTGGAATACGAATTAACTTGTCGGATTTGCAAATGGAAATTCACTTAATGCCGAAATTCAATGGGTTTTTCATGAGTTTTGGAATAGACATAAAAGTTGGCAGCCATTTATTGGCCATAAATGATCAAGTTTAAAAACAAATCTTTGTAGTCAGTGGGCTTAACTTAGAAATAGAAATAGGATTATTATTTTTAATAGTTTTTTTGTTGAAATTGAGTTTTACATATTTTTCAGAATAAACCACATTTTAATAGTTTTTTTTTTAGAATCTTTAGATCTTTGGAAAGCTATTTCTATTAACATGAATTAAAAGTATTGAAAATATTAAAATAAGCCAACAGTATATAGAAATTTCTTATTAAGAAATTTCTTATTAATTTCTTATCAAATGTTAAGACTTGGATATATAAACTATTACAAAAATACTTGATTACTTTCTTCTAAATACAAATTGATTTAAACTTTAAAGGCACCTGCTTTCCATTTCCCTTTTTAATGTCGTAGTGATCCCTTTTATCCCTTTTCCAACTTTAATGAATCTTATGCAACCAAAATCAACCTGTCACTGAACTGCTGGACTGGCTGAAATTATATTTAATATTCGAAAAATGCGAATTCAACTCAATTTAATGGTTTTCTGTGACCGCTTTCACTCCAGTCAGTCACTCCTGCCTGCCACAGATAAAATATTTCATAAATGACGTCAATTTTTGGGACCAAACTCAATTTATGTAATACTTACTCTTATTTTTTCACCCAGAGAGGGTCAATTTGCGTTGCCATGTCGCCCTTTAATTAACTCACATTGTGAAACTCATCATGAGAGAGCTGAGTAAAGTATCTCGGTTATGTGGCTATTTCAGAGTATATATTTTTATTTTTGTTTGGTGTTTTTATAATTTCCCGTGAGAGATCTGATTAATGAAAACACTTCCGATTGTGCTCCAATTAGGGATGTGTAATTCGGCAATTGTATCATTAGAGCTTGTTCGCTCCGCCGATCTCCAGAGTAAAAAACATTTCCTGTTGAGCGACTACCTCAACTAGAGAACACACAGGGTACAATTTCTGTTTGGCAATTGGCCAAGGAATCGGGAAAAAAAACTTTGCTCTTCCATCATACTTTTATCCAGGGACAGCTGCAGCAGCAGCATCTGTGTGACACCAAAACCCGTGAACGAGAGCAAAAAAAGAGCATAAAACTGAAAAGGAAACAAAAGTTGAAAATGTGGAACATGGAAGCAATAAGCTGGGCAGCTTTTGTGGGTCAGCGAGTGGGAAATTTCAATGGATATGTAGGATAGCGGGTAATTGATTAACCGGTGGCTAAAGTGCTGCATCCAGAAGTGCACCACCGCCTACGACAACTAATGGAAGCCCCTAAATCACACTTAAGCGGTCATCCATCCAACCATAAGGGTAAGCTCCCAAGTAAATCCTCAATTAGTTGCCTTTTGCATGGGCCTCCAGCTGGGAGAGGCTAGGATAGCCAGTATAGAGGAGCACCCTCACAATCACCCAGCATTAGCTTTTTGCTGATTTTCATATTTCTTTTGAGCCTCGCAGGCAATCGATAAAGTTTTCCCTACTTCCCTCTTTCTCTCCCTCTTGCTGTTTATGCTTCGTAATCGTAGAGTAAGGGGGGTATATATGATAATATCAAATCGTTAAATAGAATATATCGCAAACTTAAACAATTTGAAATTATAGGTAAAGGAAAGTTTGCATTTTAACATAAATTTCGATAAATCCAAAAATAGACAAAAGATCTTGTTTATTTTATGTTTTTGTACATACCTTGTTTCGATTATATTGTTCCAATAAATTAAACGGATCAACACAATTATATATCGTAACGTTAAAATATCGATTTCTATATCGGCTTTCGTGGGAGTTTTAGATAGAGTATCAATATATTGTTATCTTTTGCCATCTTAGCATGGTGAAAAAGTGCTCTCATTAAATATCAAAGGAACTGTAATTTAAGTTTTTTCCCTTCGTATATTTAACAAAAACAATTATATTATTATTTGTTATAATATTATATATATCTTTTATTGTTTAAAAGCTATTTATTTCCTGAATAAATCTCCTTAATATAAGGAAAAACAAGCCAATGCAAACCTTCGTCTCAAGACATTAAGTACCGGGTATCTCTTAGTCGTGGCCTTCGCTTACAGCTTTCTCCCTTCTTTGCAGTGTGTTTGCCTTCGCATTCCCTCTGGGGGATGCGTGCGAGGAGGCGTGTTCAAGTGGCGTCGCCTCCATTGTATAGTTCGTCTTGTTGTTCGTGGTTGTGGCTACTGGTCTTTGGCAGCGTCGCATATTAATGAAAGGAAAATCGGCGTCGAAGTGAGCAACTGTTAGCTCTCACCCCGATGGTTATGGCAGTGGCGATGACGATGACGTTGTTGATGCCATTCGGGATCTCTTTTTTGTATCTTGAAGATGGTATATAGCAGTTTCATTAGCCCTTCCTCCGAACGTATAAGCGATGTGTGTCACGCATTCATCTCCGAGAAGGGATGAGGCAATAAATTGGAAAAACTATAGGAAAGTGTTGTATATTCAAGAGTGACTCTAAGATATTACATTATTATTTATTATTTATTAATTTTACTCGTGAAATGGTATAAATATTAAGAAACAAATATTGTTTTTAATATGAGAAAACTCCTGGGAGAGCCTTAGCTTATTATAAGACGCCATAGTATATATACATGCCTGTCTTCTTGGGTTTGTGTCAGTTTTCTTGAGCACTGAACTGTCAGGATTGTGTCACGATTGCATCTCAAATAAGGACATCCTCCACTAAGCCACCAGCATCATCGTCTTCCTCATCACACGGCCAAGTGCCCGCGTGTAGGAAGAGGGAGCGCAGCAAGCTTTTAATAGAAGAAGGCGTCAGCAAGCATCCCTCTCATCCTGCGGATGTCTGGGGCCAGCCAAATGGGAGGGATATCTCGAGCCAAAAGGAGACCAGAAGGAACTAGGTGGGTGACAGGGTCACCGCCTTTCGTAATTATCTTTTTCCCCATTTTTTCCAGCAACTCGCTAGCATGCGGCTGCAGCGACTTGTCTGTGTTTGAGCTCAATTAGTGTGGCAAGCGTGGTTTTCAGGAAGTAATTGTCGGCGTCATCAACTCTGGGGATTTCTAGGTGTGTGAGTGAGTGTGTGTGCGAGTGCGTGGGGGATGTCCCTAATGACAGTTCCGAGGAACAGTGAAGGAAACACCCATCCGTAACTCAACATTTTCTCCCGCTTCTTGTTTTTCCAGGATATGCCTCAAAGCTGATCGATTGACCGAGTAAATGCTACAGGATGTCGGCCAAGCTTATCGAGCAGTATACGAATCCCTCCTTCGAGCAGGAGTCCGACCCCCCGCCCCCGTCTGTGGTGGGAGCAGGCACCGCCAGCAGCAGCAGCAATAGCAACAATGCCAACAATGCCACCGACACCGGCACGACACATCGCAAAGGTCACAGGTGAGCAAATCGCTGCACTTGCCAGTTTCTTTAGATGCCCTTGCGAGGGAGGAGCAGGTGCCATTGATATTGGTCATGAGGCATCTTGAATTTTGGGGGATTTTTGGGATAAATAGATCTTATATTTATATTCTAGACCAAGCACGAAAATTTAAAAATATACAGAGCTCAAGTTATTGTATTCTTTGTGATAGAAAGCAGCAGGATTCTTTTGTTTATATATTTTAGCCTGGGTAGCTGCAAAATATTAAAAAAAAAAACTGCATAGATACAAGACAATTTTTATAGAATATTAAATTATATTATATATAAAAATATTAATAATATAAATATTCTTTTGTTTCTATATACTTATCAATTAATTTTTATAAGATATTCCTTTAATCAAACCTCAATAAATGATATAAAAAATCACTAACTATAAGAGTATAAAAACCTCGGCTTTCACCAAGTTTTCTTCTTTTCTTGATTATTATTTTGTTGAGGACATTAGCCCACCTCCCTATCCACAGGAAGGGGAATAACTATTTACATAAATTGACACTTGCCTTGGGTAAATAAACAGAAATATTATTGCCCAAACTCTCCCACCATATCAATAATTAGCTTGTGACTTTGGGCACGTTTAGTGGCACGTGGGTGAGCTTAGGCCTGGGGGGTAACAGGGGAGCTAGGAGCTGAGCCTGCCTGCCTGCTAGGGCGGTGGTGGTGGTGCCTCCATAATTCATAAGACTGCAGCGCCTTCGCTAAACCAAAAGCCATCGCCGGATCGATAACAGTCGATTACGATGAGTCGGTCAAGTTTGAAATATTCAGAGGGACGCAGGGCACAGGGTGGTTCAGGATGAGGAAAAGGAAAGCGTGACAAACAAGCCCCGGGGCGAGCACGTGAGCTTGAAGGCGCGACTAGCGACTAGCAACTGCTAGCGAGTAGCGACTCCGCGATTCGCCCAGGCTATCCGCAGTCATCCGCGTGCCCTGCCAGCCGAAGGAACTCCGGAAAAGCCGCCGACGAGCAGAGAACGGGAACCATTTGTGGTTGCAGCTGCCAGTAAGCCAATGTCGAGGAGGAGCAACTGGGAGGTGGCACTGTGTTGGCCAAAAGCCCAGAGTGCTTGACATTGAACCGGGGNTCAGTGCCGGGGTGAGTTGTCCTCGCCCTCGGGCGTCCTTGGACCGTCCATCGCCAAGTTCTAGGCCGCCTATAGAAAGTCTGACAAAAAAGTAGGCAACCAATAATGCAGCAAGGACGAATATGTGAATGCTCTAGCAAAAAGTCAGTTAAAAATGGTAGCTAGTAGTATAGGAACAGTCTTTAGTTAACTAGAAGTCGAATGATTTATTTGTGAAAGATATATTCCAAGGATACGAAATAAAGGCTAATGGTTTTTATTAAAAAATGTAAACTACTCACACTCAGACTTCTTTAAGTCTGATTTCTATTTTCGCTTTTTCAATAATTAAATAAATTCTGAAATATTTATAGCCTTTAATTGTAAACTTTAGTCCATATATGGTATTTTTAGATCACAAAATAACAATTAAAAAACAAAAAATTAAAAATAAATTACTTTTTAAAACCGAACAAAAAGTCAGTATACCAAAAGTTTGGATGTCAATAATGTTTTTGGATAATCCTTGTGACGCAAAATTAAACGGTTTTCAACTTATTTAGACTTTGGGGTTATTGGCTAAAATCCCAGTAAAACATGCAAAAAAAAATCAGAGCCAATTGTCAAATCCTTTTCGTTGATCCTCTGACCTCGGAACACATCTCACTTGCAGGCGGCAGGAATCGATGTACCAGATGACCGGCCTCTACTCGGAGACGAATAGCGGCGACGACAGTAGCGTAGATGCGGCCCTTGATCAGGACCATCAAGCTCACCTCTCCGGCGATCGGGATGGAGCGGGAACGGGAACGGGAGGAGCCACACAAGTGGGTATGGACAGTGTGACGGTCAAATGCCACAGCCGCCAGGCATCGGCGGGCAAATGCCCGGTGGAACAGGATGAGGACTACGACGAGGAGCAGTTCCGTTCCGGTGACTGCGGCATCCTAAACTGCCGGCCATATGGCATCCAGAGATTCGCCCGCATCAAAATCTTTGTGCTGTTGCTATCGCTGCTGGTGATGATGCAGCAGGCCCTCAGCTCGGGCTACATCAACTCAGTGATCACCACTATTGAGAAGCGCTTTGAGATCCCCTCCAGCTACTCGGGTTTGATTGCTTCTAGCTATGAGATTGGCAATGTGATCACGGTGATCTTTGTTAGCTACCTGGGTAGCAGACGACACATTCCCGTGTGGATAGGCATTGGGGCGGTGATCATGGGCATCGGATCGCTGGTGTTCATGGTGCCGCATTTCACGGGAGAGCCCAACCCGGGCATTGCCATTATGAACAAGACCAGCGACAATATCTGCAGGAGCGCTTTAGTCCGGGATCAGGACATGGACCTGGGCCGCCTGTCTAGCGGCCTCTCCCATCAGCCTCTGGCGCCGCACACCTTGCGGGAGGATAACTGTCTGGAGGGCAAGGCCTCCACCACAGGACCAGTGCTGCTCTTTGTGCTCGCCCAGCTGCTCCTAGGCTGCGGCGGCAGTCCGCTATTCACCCTGGGAACCACCTACGTGGACGACCACGTGCGAACGGAGAGTTCTTCAATGTACATTGGTTGCATGTACAGCATGGGCGCCTTTGGGCCCGTGGTTGGGTTCCTGCTGGGTGCTTATTTGCTCTCCTTTCACATGGACTCGCTGGGCTCCACCACAATATCCATTAGTGAGTATGAGATCCCCTTTTACGATCACAAACTACTCCTGAGGAGAAACCAGCTTTAACACGAAATCTCCTTTCTTGCAGCTCCCGGCGACCGACGTTGGGTGGGCATGTGGTGGGGCGGTTTCCTGCTGTGCGGCGTGATCCTGCTAGTGGTGGCCGTGCCCTTCTTCTCCTTCCCCAAGGTGCTCGCCCGCGAGAAGAAAAAGATCCGTAAGAGCAGCGTGGTCCAGCCTGTGCTGCCCAATAACTCGGGAGCCGTGGCGGCCACCGATGAAATGGGCAAGGTGAAGAAGCTGGAGATTGTGGCCGTGACCAGCAAGGAGGATCAATCGCAGCCGCCGCCCAAGGTGGACACTGGCTATGGCAAGGACATCAAGGACATACCGCAGTCGATGCTGCGCCTGGTGAAGAATCCCGTGTACATTGTGACCTGCCTGGGTGCTTGCATGGAGCTGATGATTGTCTCTGGCTTCGTCGTCTTCCTGCCCAAATACCTGGAGACGCAGTTCAGCCTGGGCAAGAGTCAGGCGAATATATTTACCGGTTCGATAGCTGTGCCTGGAGCCTGCATTGGCATCTTTCTGGGTGGCTGCATTTTGAAGCGTTTCCAACTGAAGCCCAAGGGCGCCGTCCAGTTTGTGCTAATTACCAACGTCATCTGTCTGGCCTGCTATGCCATGCTCTTCTTTCTGGGCTGTGACAACCTTAAGATGGCCGGCACCACGATTCCCTACTACACCAGCAACAAGCAGGGCTCCACGATCGAGCAGCCTTTCCAAGTGAACCTGACGGCCGCCTGTAACTTTGGCTGCGAGTGCCTGCAGAGCGAGGTGGAGCCGGTGTGCGGCAACAATGGGCTGACCTACTTCAGCCCCTGCCATGCCGGATGCACGGCCTTCTCCTCGAGCTCCAACTACACCAACTGTGCATGTGAGTTAAGGATTCCAAAGATCGTTATTATTATTCAAAGGCTTTTATTTATTTAAAAATAATCCCACTTAAGGTGTTCACGCCAACATCTCGAGCAGCATTTATCGGGGCGCTGGCGGCAGCCAGGCCCAAGCTCTCAGTGCCAACGAGGACTTTGCCGAGGTGACGGTGGTGCCGGTGGCCACTGCTGGCCCTTGTGCCACACCCTGCCGCACCATTTATCCCTTCCTCATACTCCTCTTCTTCATGACCTTTGTGGTGGCCTCCACGCAGATGCCGCTGCTCATGATCGTGTTGCGTTCGGTGTCCGAGGAGGAGCGCTCCTTCGCCCTGGGCATGCAGTTTGTTATATTCCGTCTTTTTGGTTATATACCCGCCCCCATACTCTTCGGTAATCTCATTGACTCCACCTGCCTGCTGTGGAAGTCGGCCTGTGGGGAGAAAGGAGGCCGTTGTCTTATATACGATATTGAAAAGTTTCGATACAAGTAAGTGGAAAGCATTAATGAAAGGATTTTCCTAATATTTTAATACATAAAATATTCTAATTAATTTTAGATATGTGGGTCTCTGTGCATCTGTGAAACTGGTGGCCTTGTGCATCTTTATTGTGGACTGGTGGTTAGTGCGCAGGCGCAAGCAGCTCGAGAAAATGAAGCCCTTGAACGCAAGCGATCCTATAATTGGTTCCATTATAAGTCTGGATAAATGTGAGTACATAAAGAAGGAAAATCGAATAAAAGAAAGCTTGCGAGTAAATAAATAACCATTAAAACCAATCCTATGAGAACAAATCCATCTGTTTTGAATAATTATTAGCACATGTCTTTATTTACTTTCTAAAAAAAAAAAAAACTAAATTAAACAGATTGGTTTACTTGCATGCAAATTTAAACCAGTTTTAAATAATTAATTAACTTTCAAATACGAGAATCATAACACTTATTCCTAAAGCATACAGGCTTTTAAAACAATCTCTTTTGTTACATTTTCAGTATTTGAAGAGAAGCTTTCTGGCGCCGAGCCAGCAACTGGTTTTGTGGGAGGCGGCGGAGAGCTGATCATACCCACAGACATTCTGCGTCACTCCCGCAACGATTCACGCACCATGCAGATGGATTACTGGTGAGCTTACTCTATATCTAAAACCTTCAAAACCCCTTCTAACTATATCGTATCCCTCCCCTGCAGCTACGACAAGTGCGGCCATGTGGTGACACCGGCCAACACCTGCAACTTGCAGCCGCAGACCAAGTCCAAAAAGCATTTCCGCAGCGCCTCTTGCGATGTAAAGATGATCAAGAGCTTTGCCCGCGATCACAACTCGTCCAGCGGCCCAGCGGATGCTGCTGGCCAGGAGGCGAGCGGCAGCGCTAGCAATAGTAAATACAAAAATCTCAAAAAGTTCCAGGCGCACACGCGCAACCATTCGACGGATCTGCACGACAACAGCCAGCCCATTCGATACATTCAGAACCAGCTGCGGCCGCAGGACTGTGCCGAGGAGGAGGACGACGACGAGCTGACCACCGGCTGTGGTCACTTTGTCAAGAAGCATTCGCGCAACCACAGCTACGATCAGATCTACATGCCCAACAACATACGCTTCGATGCGGACTTCCTGCGACACCCACATCCCCATCACAATCCCAAGAAGAATGTGAATGTGCTGAAGAATGTGGTGACGGAGGCGGGCAAGCTTAAGAACTCCAATGAAATGGAAGCCGGCGGAGGGGGATCATCATCTCGTGGTCATTCGCGCAATAATTCAAAGGATTTAAACACCAAAATTCCTAGTGTTACTCCTGTGAACCTTGTCGCTGGGCAGCCAGCATTAGCAACGGATGGTGCAGGTCTGAGTGTGCTGCGGCATCGTCGCACCAACTCCAAGGATTTAAACTACCAAGTGCTGCCGGAGGATGCTCCGGCCAGCTCGACAGTGGCCGGTCATCCGCATTCAACGCAGCAGCATACGCGAAACACGTCGCACCACAAGATCCAGATCGATGACGATCGGAACGAGCTCATTACCGACAACGACGACGAGGAAGAGGAGGAGCGCTCAGCCAGGGCTTAGTGTAAATGATCTTTAAACTAGGATAGGCAGCGCCATTCCTCTTTCCTGGCGTCCTCTCAGCTGCTCATTGTACTTACCTACGACCGAGTGTTCAAAATCTACTTTCCTGAATATATAAATCTTTTTGGATGCAAAGCGAATTCGAATTCGAAACCGAAGCCAGTCCGACACGAACACGAATTCCCCGCTGCTTGCAGATCGTATTTAGGCGGTAGTAGTAAGGCCTCCTAGTGAGCAACTAGCTGCATATACTTTAGGCTAGCCGTAGATTGTTGTGATAGGAATATTTTGTACTGTATTTTTAGGTGGAGTGTAAGGTTCTCGAACTGCTCGGATTTGTTTCGCTTTTCACTTTGTGCAATCTCGGTTTCAGAACCGCGGTGAAAGACAGGAGCAAGAGGAGGAGAATTCCAAGAGAGGTGAATAGCAAATTGCAATGTTTTAATAATAAACCGAACATGTAAACAATTGTCAATGGAAATTGTGCTGTGAAACAACGATGTGTGAGACGAGAGAGAGAAAAATTAACGAAAAGAAGTGGCCGGAGAGAGGTCAGGAAGGAAGGTTAAGAAATACGCTGAATGTAACTCTTATGCAATACAATTATTTAGAGAATCTTTGTAAACAACCAACAGAAGAGAAGGGTTCGAATGATGACTAGTTTTAATATATCCTCAATTCCCTGTTTTAACCGTAGAAGAGAAGAGAGCGAGTTTAGCCTGTATTTTAAAACCGAAAGATGTACTTTAAATGCGATAATGCCTTACAAAATATCAATTAAATATATACACAGTAAAGGGAGAGCCCCGCCGAGCGGCTCTCCCAACCAGTTCAATTCCTGTGCAACGCCCCAGAGTAGCCCTAAGAGATGCAATCTAGGTTAATTTAGGAGTCACTAAGTCTATGTTTACACACACACAGCCAGCCACAAGCAGTAGGAGGAGGGTAGAGCTAGCCCCTGCCCGAGCACTAAACAGATTCATTTAAATAAATATATATAAATATATAATGTACGTTGATAAGTGTACCTACGAGTAGCTAAGGATTCGTAAAATAACGAAGAGCGATTTTAATACAGACTGCACCACTAAGGCAACCCGAGTCTTAGGTGCAACAAATCGTATATATTTAACTAACTATATATATGTATATGTATGCAATGAAGTATGTTTAAGGAAAACATATTTTTACTTAGAGAAAATATTGCAACTAAACTGAATAAGGAAAAAATGTATGAAATGAAAACAATGAGACTCCTGAAAAGAAAAACAAAATAAACAATATATTGTAATAGACAAAAAAGTCAAGATTTTTATTTTAATAACGCTTTTAAAGGGTTTTTAAAGGTTTTTCATAAACTAAAGATTTTTTTAGATTTTAATTTGACCTAACTAGCGCCGCTGTTGAGTGTTTGTGTTGGATTTAGGAACTACTGGTCTTGCCAGTGTTACCTTTCACGTTTTTCTTACCCAAGACAAGAACCAAAATCCGAATATCGTAAAATATATCGTAATTATTATTAAATTTCTTGAATTAACATAAATTTCTTAAATTGTTACTTTGAATATTAAACTTATTAATTTATTTAATAATTATTCTTTGTAATTCGTAAATTTTCACCAACTTTGGCAACTCTAAGGTGCGACAGACATGCAACCTGAAATGTTGATAGCTTATCTTTAGTGTTTTGTCAGCCACAAAGGTTTCCCTTCGGTCGCTGAGTAATATTTTTAACAAAAACACATTGCAAACAAAAGCCAAATGGAAAAGCGGGCCACTTCCACGATGCAGGTGCTCTATGCTGAGCTGGCCGCCGGTGCGTATACTTAATTATGTTGCGTATACGCAATGTAACCTAGCAGCTTTAAACACACAGCAAAGGCGCGAAGTGCCCAGCTGGAGGAGGAAAATATTCTGCTGCGCCATCGCCTGAACCGAGCCTCGGCCAGCCACAGCACCAATGCCGCCATCAATGTGGAGGCCAAGATTCTGGCCTTCCAGTTGGAGGAGGAACGTGACCGCATCGTGGAGACCCTGCAGCAGCACAAGAAGAAGTACAACAAGCTGCACGATGCCTATCTGGAGAAGGTGAAGCGGTGTCGGGCTCTAGAGGAGATGTTCAAGCGTCAGAAGACCTTGACGGGACTGGTGATGAAGTCGGCTCTGGATCAGCGCAATGCAGGTGAGTTACCAGAGAAAATAATTCTATGTAGATACTTAATCTCTCTTTCCAGAACAACGCTTGATGTTGGAGAAGCGTCAGTCAGCCCAAAATAATATAAGTGAGCTGGAGGATCTGAAGGTCAAGGTGGAGAAGTTGCAAAGAGCCCTGGATGAGTCGTATGATATTATAGATGAAATGGACTTTGAACTGGAGAGCGTAAGTTTATTTAAAGAATTTTTAAAAATATTTTTTTGGATTATAAATAAATCTTTTTAAAGGTGGAACTTTTGGAGATGCAAAATCAAAGTCTGCGTGATGAGCTGGCTGCCTTGAAGGTAAGTTCTGCGGAAGGAGCCACCAGCTTGGCAGCTTCAGCTCCCAATGACGATGATCCACCACCAAAGTACGAAGACGACTATCCCAAAGCACGCTATGCAAGACAAATCTCCTCCAGCAGTGAGTCAGGACCCAAAGATGACGATGCCGATGCAGAGACCATGGAAAGAGCTGCCCTCACACACAGTGTAGGTTTAATACTTTTAAACTATAAGCTAACGTCTCTAATAAGTCCTGGTTTACAGCTCATCCAAACGGTTGAGTCGGAGAGTAATGCCCTGAGGCGAGAGCTGCTTAGATCCCGCTGCCAGCGAACCATACGAGGCAAGCTGGAAAAGGAGGACGAGCCTGCTGATTAGGATAACACAAAAGGAGTCCTGAAACAACCCCCATCACATAGACAACCCATAAATACTTTTGGCTGATGAAACCCAATGGCCAAGTTACGCACAACCCACTTCCAAAGTCCAACTCAAACACCCCGCTGTCTGTCTGGTCCAAGTCTTAGTCTACGTCTTAGTCTAAGTCTTAGTCGCTTGGTCTAAACTAACCCAGTTTCGGAGCCAGCTACGCCTAACAAGTGCACATACCAGAGATTGCTTTTAAGGTTCGACAAACACGCTTGCCGGCTGCGTTAAATCAAAACTTCTCAGATAGAGTAACCTGATTTCTCGGCGGTTGCAAAGGAAACTCGTCTGTCTAATGGCTAACGATTAATTAAAATATTTGTTAATGGCATCGAACGGCTTGGTGGCAAAAGGATCTGGCCTCTGAGCCGTGAAGGTTTTCCACCTCAAACCCAAACCCAATCCCGGCATCTCCATCTCCCACTCCATCTCTATATCGCAGCTCTTGCTATCCATTAAAACATGACAATTATTTTTATGACTTAATGCACAGTCTGCGGAGGCCTTGTTGCCCAATGTCTCTAATGTTGCAAATTATTGACAAAGTAAATTAATCTGCACATTTGTTGGCGGCCGGACCAGAGACCAACTAGCGCGACACCTCTAAGATCACTAAAGCTCTCCCACTTGGTGGGGCATATTACTTAGCGAATGTGTGCAGAGAGGGAAATCGGAGCTTAGTTATAAGTATTTTTATACCCTTGCAGGGTATTATAATTTCAGTCAGAAGTTTGCAACGCAGTG
>JAEIIL010022575.1:0-14692 GCA_018905715.1 Drosophila lini
TATTTATATTATAAATTATAATGCTGAAAACACACACAAAACAGAGTTTCATTACATTTTGCCTATACTTAATATGTTTACAGTTTGACAGTTACTGTTTTACATTCCTAGCTTTACATTTTCTCTACATTTACCGATCGTTTCTATGGCAGCTATAAGATATAGTTGTCCGATTTTCATAAAAATAAAACCGAAATTCTGAAATATTATAAAATGGCCATATCTCAAAAATTATGCAAAAATTTTGAAAAAAAGCCAAGCTATAATTATTTTTACATTTGAATGGCAGCTATATGATATAGTCGTCCGATCCGGCCCGTTCCAACATATATAGCAGTGAAAATATTCAAAAGACTATATGCAAAGTTTTTACAGACGGACAGACGGACATGCCGAGATCGACTCGGCTGTTGATTCTGATCAAGAATATATATACTTGATAAGGTCGGAAAGGTCTCCGTCACTGCGTTGCAAACTTCTGACTGAAATTATAATACCCTGCAAGGGTATAACAATTTGGAGTATTCTGACTTCTGGCGACTATTAAAACTTTAATTAAGTAAATATGCATACGAAAAAATTGATAAAATCTAAAAACAACAAGAAATGAAGCTAACTTCGCTCCCCCGAAGTTTGAATACCCTTGCAGATAGCTTCAAACCTGAGGGACTAGTAAGCATAGTATCGGACAGACAGTAATAACAAAGGGAATTTAAATATTATTTTTTCATTTTTGTTCAAGAATTTTTGGGTATATTTAATTACAGATGCAAATATAAAATCGATAAAATAATTTATTTTTGGAGGTAAAAATGTAACTTTATCCCTTAGACTCTCCTTGGTTGCCACCTGAACATTGCCACGTGTCCGTTCCAGCCTGTCAACTTTTATTGTTCGGTGAAACCAGTGCGCTTTCTTCGTTTTCCTTTCCGAAGAAAGTCGCCGGCCAACAGTTGGCCATTTTGTCTGGCCAAGATTTATGCGCGATTGCCCTAGGTTCAGCTTAAAGCGAAAGAAAAAGGATAAGTCTGGGGGCAGGGAAAATCCTATCGGGCTTGAAATCGCTCATCTTCAGGCGCGCGCCCTGCTGCTATTTCATTATGAGTTAAGCAAAGTTTTTACGACTTTCTGTCTTTTGTGCCAGAGCCCGTTGCCAGAGACAGATTAAGCGGCTTTTATATATATGAAAGTCGGGTATAAGCGGGGGATTCTCGGCCAGCAGCAGCATACTTACACTCATGGGCGAAAGGTTAAAGTGCAACAATTTCTCAGAAACACAGAGCTGCCCGTGTACGCACACAAGGGGTCAAGACGGACAAATGGGGATTTACATTTGTCAGCATTTTTTGCTACTCGGAAAAATGTTATTAGATGAGTCCTCCTCGGCTCCCGTGGCATTTGTCAACAGGAAACGGATATGGCGGAGCTTGTCCAATAAATTCTTTGATGTATTTGCGCTGACAACTCCCCCGGGAGCGAGCTGAGTGAGTAGGATGTCGTACTTTATTTATGCCACTGCCAGTCCCGCACCCACACCGAATCATAAACTCGACTCAATGCCGTCATCAACAATTACGAATGTATCTCGACCGAAAAAAGGACATACATAATAAGAAGCTCCCGAAATTTTCCACTGTCCCTTCGGTCCGTTGGCTAAGCAAATATTTGGCCTATCGAAAGTTATACGTGTCTACGAGGAATGGGCAAACAAACGAAAACACAACTCAAACAATCCATGCCGCCGTATCAAATACTGCTTAGCCCCCGTCGAAGCGAACACGAAGCCAAGAAAGTAACCAAATTTGTAACAAAATCAAGGAGAACACCAGAGGGATTGGGAGTAAAACACACAATTTGTATTACTCAATTTATGCGAAAAGTTTGCGGCTTTATTTTGTTTTAAAAAATGCTGAAAGAGGGTGATTTGCCACTAAAATATTAGTATAAAATACATATAAGAGAAATAATTAAGGACTTTAGGAGGAATCAGTAAGCTTTGTTTTTAATCAAATTTAAACTTTGTTTCTTTTCGTGTAATATATAACTTTCTGATTAAAATAGTTCTGAACTTAGCAACCTTTGAAAAAAAAAAAAACGTTTGGTATGTCAGGTTTAGCATTTCGCCTTAGCCACCATTCCTTTGGCTTCCCTCGTTTTATCAACTTGTCAGGAAATTTATTTCGAAAAAAATTTGTAAAAATTCCATGTGGAAAGAAAAAAATAAAAGTCGTCCAAATCAGTAGTAGCAGCAAGAGCGATTCGCGATGCAGGCTCACCACGCGATGCCCGACTTTCGGTGCCGGAACAACTGCCAGCACAAGGAGTGCCAGCGGCATGCTCCCCTCGGCATAATCGACCAGCACACGCAGTGCAAGTGCCTGGGCGAGGTGAATGCCTCCTCGATCTTCCTGGAGAACGTCCTGGATCTGGCCAACACGCTGGCTCAGGTGATGATCATCTGCGGCCTGCACGAGTGCAAGGCCAAGTCGACGGTGGACATCATCTCCTACGCCTTCCTGCACTACGACCAGGTGTGCTACTGCATAGACACCACGCCCAAGAAGCGGCTGCGGAAGGAGGATCTCTTCCACGAGCTGGGCAAGAAGTCGCTGATGAACAAGGTGGAGGCGCACTTGGCCTATGCCATTATAAAGCGGGGCTTTAAGGCCTTTTACTACGAGCCCAAGCAGGACCTCACCTACGACGAGCAGGGCAGGCCCTCCTACAACGATGAGTGCGTCTGGGTCCATGCGGCCCGCAAGTCGGCGGAGAGCTGTGCCCGCTTCGACGGTCTCTCGTGCGCCGAGCAGCTGGCCTACGAGGCCAAAATAAAGATCGCCTACAAGAAGTTCTACGACCGGATGCAGACCCGCAAGCGGCAGCCCGAGGGCGACGACTGCAACTGCTGCTTCTGCGCCAAGAAGCGTGGCCACCTCGTGTACGCCAAGGAGCCGGTGCCGTGCACCTCCCCCAAGAAGACCCGACACGTGTGCCCCTACTGCTGCAAGAAGAAGCAGAAGCAGCAGTACACGCATCCGGCCCGCCAGCCGGCCAAGTGCCCCAAGTGCCACAAGTCTAGGAAGTTCTGCTGCTGCGCCAAGATGGACTTCAACCTGCAGTGGGTCAAGAGCATCTGGGAGCGACCCGACTTCAACCAGTACTACAAGAACGAGATCGCCGAGATCGAAGACCGTCTGGTCAAGGGCACATGTTGGGTGCCGCCGGAACCAGAGGAGAAGCTCGGCGAGGCCGAGGCCGAGGGCGAGGAGGAGGAGCACGTTCCGGAAATGCCGCCGGAGACTCTGTTAGCCCTCGGTGGCAAGGAGCTGCCCACCGCGCCGGAGCCTGAGATGACCGCCGACACTGGAAAGGGTTCGCCATCAAAGCAGGGATCCATTATCGAGGAAGCCGCAGAGGCCTAAGCTCGTAAGGGATTCCGCTATCGGTTGTCCGCAATCTGGTCGAATTTACGATGCTGCAGCCCAAATTAATCATTTTATATTGCCAGATAAGGTATGAAAAATATGAATATCTGCAAAAATGTGTGTAGTTTTCTGTAAGTTTTTCTTTTTATTTTGAGGGGAAAATTGTAAGATTTAAATCTGCCGATTATTAAGCCGAAAGGATTTCGGTATACGGTCCTTACATGTGTAGATTATATTTTTTACATGGTTACGAAGGGTATTGTGCAACTTTTTTTTAATGAATGGAACTAATTGGTTGTAAATAAAAAGACGTGTTCGTGCTGCCAACCGAGCTAGCTTCGGATGGCAAAATGTGTTTGCTCTTAGGTGACACACTTAGCTGAGCTCTGGTAAACGTGGCCATCATTTCCCATTTCGCCCACTCACACGCTCTTCGGCGGTGGTAAAGAGCTGTGGAAACTGTCTCGGGCTCTGTGTCTACTTGGCCGAAAGTGGCATGCAACAGTAATGGAAAATACATTTAATCTGGCTTATGCTGCAGCTCCGGCAGACGATAACTCGGGCGCACTTCATCACAGCACTCACGCCCCAAAGACCCCCAACGACAGCATTCAACAGGGCAAAAAGAGAGATGCCCCGAGGTGAGCTTCTCTCACCTGGAGGAACAAAAAGGGAAAAAGTGCTGAAATGTTGACCAGCGGTGCGACGGCTGCCTTGAACTTCCCTGCAAAAGTTTACCACTGGCATTGCGAATGCATGAAAACTTTCCCCCTTCGGCTTATGTGTATTTCACTCAATTTTCACTGGCGCGTTTTGGCCAACAATGTCGGCGCATGTGGCTGGCTGGGTGAAAAGTTTTCCATTTTTCATTCTCCACGCTCCCACTCCACTCTTCATTCCCCATTTAGCATTTTCCATTTTGATTTGAAACCGAATTTGAACCGTATTCTGCAGGTTGTTTGTGTAATCAAGTGGGTTAGCATCATCGACAGACCGCAGAAATAACAACGAACACATCCAATGAAAATTTACACCTGTCGACCGCAGCAAATTGCAAATAAATTTAAATATGCTTTGTGGTCCGGAGATGGGTCATAAATAATTGATGATTTCCATGTTGAGATAATTATATTTTCGCCTTTTGGGCAATCGAAAATTGTATCAGTTATTGAATTATTCAACGGCTCCGAAACAAACGAAACATCAATTCAGTTAGGCAAGGCCTCGCATTTCCATTACCAAGACTTAAAGGCCTATTTCGGACAGGTCATGAAGTTTAATGGATTTTTTGGCTAATGAAATTCAGGTGGTAAGTCTTGAAACGAATTCTCGGCAATAATCGTAAGTCTAAACAGAGGAATGAATGCTGATTGCAGCGCACTGTAAGAGGCTTTCAAACTAATTACAAATTCCTCCATAAGGCCAGAGTGTCAAGTGTCAGACAGAAGTTTCCGTTCCTCCCCCAAAAGAAACTTAATTAAGGAAAAATGAAATTTTGTTCTGCATTAGTCTGCGTCGTAACGGGGCGCCCAGTTAATTTCTCAAACATGCCACGAAGCGTTCAGGTAAAAGGAAAATGTTATGCATACTTTGCACATGACTGGAAATTGGTAAGTGCCTGGAAAACTCGCCCACCTGTGCGCACCTCCTTCAAGGGAATCAATTTGGGGGAAATTTGTGCGGCGGGAAAAGAGCACAAATACTAAATATTGAAATTGAAAACCTGACCCTGCATTTGCACGTGTCCCCAGTCGGCAGATTCGCATACACACTTGCATTGGAAATGCAAAACTAAGATGGTGGAATGGCGAAAGAGTTCTTGGCTAAAGCCGAAGAAATGCGCAAGTCACAAGTGGATTTTCGCCGGGAAAAGCCCTTCAGTCTGCATCTGCGGTTATCCTCCTCAAATCTTGGTCTATGCGGTCCACAGATTTCCATTTGTATGAATGCAAACGTGCTGCTGCCACTGGAAATTGGATTTTGTATATACTAGCATTGTGCCTTTGCCATTCGAAATAATATCTTGGCCTGGCATTGTGGCCATAAATGTGTAAGTATGCTAAGTAGCTGCCAGCCCTCAGCTGCCTGCACATTTTCCAATAAAATTCTCCATTTCTCTTCTGAGGAAACAGACAGCAAACAGTTTGGTCAAAGATAGATTTCGTGATTTGTGTTATTTTTCAAGTTCAATTGCTTCGCTCATTTCACTTGTTTCATTGCCGGAAAATCAATAGGACAATAATGCCTCCTCAACGACACATTTGTTAATGAAAACCTGGTGTTTTCGCCGAGCTCAATAGTTCTATTTTTGTAACCACCATGACGTATGAGCAACGCGGCAAAAAACCCCCTTTGACCAACTGTTTTTTACTATACTTATTTCTTACTTGCCTTTTTCCCTTCTTTTTTTATTTTGCATATTACACGAGTGGCCTGCGTTCTTGCCTTGGCCTGGCCAACTTTTAGTGCGCAGAAAATAAATAATAAATGAGGCAACAATGAATGGCGGCGGCCAGCGACGAAAGGAAAAACACTTTCCTCAGCCGGCAGACAGGGCCGTAAAAATTGACAAGATATAAAACCAATATTTCTATGGGGAAGGAAGGCGAGAACAGAAAGTTGCCCCACCATTCCGTCGAGCATCGTAAAATAATACGGCCCAATAAAAGAGCAGAGGGGAACTCAAAAGAAAAATACATTTAGTTATGACTTGACGCGTCTCCGTCTGGAGCATAAGGACGACTTTAAGGCGGGACAGAAACCATCAACATTTTTACACTCAAATTGATAATCTGGGGCAGGAGTGTTAAACTTGCCGCTTAACGGGGGAAAATCAATTGCAATCGATTGAAGCGAAGGACAAACAGAAAACTGAAGCCAGCTGAAACTTTCCCGGCCGGACTCGATACCGCATGATTTTCATATTTAAATGGAAATGGGATCTGCCGCCGCCACAACAGACTTTTTAATGACCTTCCCACAGCCCATTTCGCGGCCACACACACAACCCGATGATGGCCATTTGTTGGCTTATGTCCGCTGAGCCAGTTGACAGTTTACCGATTTAATGGGGACAAAGTGCGGATTGATCGGTGTCCATGGACAACGAGGCCCACATATGTACATATATGTAAAGAGCGGCAAAGTCAGGGCGGGAGTCGCTCAATTTGCATACACACATTTACTAAATATTCATAGATTTGCATATCACTGGCGGGGCTGGCAAACTTTGGTCGGGCTGCAGGAACACGGCCTGATATAAATCTTGGCAATCAAGCATAATTAAACTGTCGACGTAATTAAATTTATCGTACGCACTGCATCCGAAGCATCGCCCGATTCCATACCTTTCGGCACACGTCTTTATAGCCTTTGTAAATGGCTCTGAAAATTGCCCTGTCCATGTTTGTTCCCATTTTGTTCTACTTTCTTTGGAAATTTATGTAGCTATTATTTATGCCAGGGAGCTGCAAACTAGCAAATGGCAATAACAATAAATATTTCCTTTATTCAACTGCGACAAGGACGGCTTGGACACTTTGTTTGAAGGTAGAAACACTGCAGTTTTCCTCAGCATCCCATCTTTTGTATAAAATTAATTGGATTCGAATCAGATTTGGCAACTCGTTTCTTTTACTGACACCTGCAATTTATCTTTTCATTTCAACTACAATAGATTACTGAAACCTATTTTATAAAAATCGATCTATGTTTTGTAAAACACCCTATTTACCCTTTTCCAGTCCCATAAAAATTAGCTAAAAATATTTTAATACTACACTGCTCACCCATTTTCCTCCCTTAATTAGCGCTTTATTACGACTCCCTTTGGTTGCAATCACAAATCCCCGGCTAAGATCCCATTAAAAGTTTAACACCAGCTCAAATTTCCTACTTCTCAGCTTGCCTCGAGGCCATTAGAGACCACGGGAAATACTCGGCGGAGGAAATTAATTAGGAAACATGGCGGAGAAGAAGTCGAGGCCGAAAGTTGCTAATAAAATTATTCAGAGGGTTTCAGGTTCAAGTGCACACGACTGTCCACGGTTGGCCTAAATGCTTTCGGAGGGCGAGCCACTGGCGGCTGAAGTCTAGTTGCTGCTTTTGAATGCCAAAACGCTTTTCCGTTGGCCATTATGCGAGGCGTAATCACGTTTCAGCTTTTGCCTGAGCGCTCTGTTGATTTTGGACCCTCCCCGTGCCCAATCCCTTGCCGTTTGCGGCTTTCCTTTTATGGAAATTTCATTTTGTGCCAGCTGCAGTCGGAGCGATCACGTAAGTGCAAATGGCCAAGTCCACGGAATGTTTTGTAAGCCAATATGTCCTCGGCTGGCTCAGAGCTCCACTTGCACGCTGGCTGCAGCGTTTGCAGATGGATTCTTTTATTTTTTTTCGAGCTATTTGCTATTTGCATGTGGGGCACGCTCCAGCGACTGGCATCTAGAATGCCTCGCTTTGTTTGCCATTTGTTGCCGCTCAAGTCACCGCACATCGGGGCAGCTGGGACCCAAGGAAGCCGGCGCGAAAAAACGCAAGCTCCCCACCAACCACAACCACCTGCCAGGATTTTTTCTGTTTCTGTTTTTGGACTGCCTTCGAACACATTAGGCTAAGGAACAAATCAAATATTACATAATTTATGCTGCAAGGCAGGACTTGAGTTCGCCTCGTAAAACTAATTGAATTATTCGCTTAATATTTATGATACTCTAGGCGACACTACTAAATTAATATTTAAGCAGGAGGAAATGGAAATTCCGAACTAAACACATGCTAGATAAATGGGCAAAGGAATGATGATGGAAAACTCGGCGAACAACGGGTACTAAATATGTATTTTTTCTGGATAAATCATTTACAATTTATAGAAAATTGTTTCCCTTTTCATTTTTCTTACTTTGTATTCAATTTTTTAGATAGAACCAAATTATTAATGAGGTTATCAGGCACAAAAACACTTTAAAAACCAATCTTAAGACTGCCAATCAACTCTTTGACGCATTCAACCACTAAGAACAAAGCAACAATCGAGAAACGAATGCTTTCATGACGAACAGGAAAGGAAAGTGACGCAGAACCCTTTCAAGCTGTCATTGGAGTGCTTCTGACTCTGCTGGCACATTTATTAACAGCCACTGAATCGGGAAGCTGACCAAAAAAAATTACTGGCAACACAATGCCACGACCTGACGGCAGCCCACGCTCGTTATCGTCCGTCAGAAAGCCACGATGCCACGGGACACAAAAGGGAGCCACAATAAATAAACTCGGTGCCACCGACACACCGAAGCGAACCGAAACCAGGACAAAACCGAACCGAATCCAAGGCCCAACCGGACCCAGGAACCAAAGCAGCCAAAAGCGGAGAGAAAATGCACCGGGCTTTCTTATTCTGCGGAAAATTGCAGCATAAAATATGTTGTCAGTGACAGGAAAACCGAAATTATTACACTGCCCACCACCAAAGTTGCTAGCTCTCTCTCACGGCCAGACTTTGTGAAGGGGAAATTGGGACAAATTGGTTAAGGTTTATCCTAGGTAAAAGTTTCTAGTGTTGCCCGAGCCAGGGTAACAGGGAGTCAGTTACTTCCAATAATAGTACTGGGCGGAGATGTAAATAATTAATAATAGCTAACGCAGCGGTTTTAGATTGGGTTAAGTTTAGATTCTTAATTATAGATACGGAATATAATTTTTAGTAAAGTTGAGAATATTACTCTTGTTTTATTGGATGATTTATTTCGACCTATTTAGATGAAGCGAATGTTAATCGTACTGGCAGCATCGAAACAATTGACAAAATATGTATCTAGAACTTCATATGTTTTGCCAAAAAAAAAAACACTTACGAAACTGATGGTCGCCAATTAATAACAACTTTGCTTCCCTATATGTACAGCTTTTGTTGAGAGTCTCTGTGTTGGCCACTTTGACGCTGACAGTATTGTGATTCGTCATGCGGCATAAAATGCGGTTTCTCGAGTTTTTCCAAAGTGCAATTACTGCAAAGGACAAGCTGGAATTGAGTAGGAATTCAGGTGAATTCAGGCAACTGTCAATATGTCGACTGCATCGAAACCTAGTAACTGTTTTCAGCAGAACTCTGTTATTTCCCCCGATTTATATTGGTTGAGCGGGCACAACGACATTCAGCGTTTAATGGTGTGTTCACGAAAATTAGTATAATAGATTAATTATGCTATGCATATTCATGAGACGGCCATGCGACGGGCGCCGGCACTTAATGGCAATGACTAATTGAAGTCTGTTCGTGGTCCACTGCCATAATGCCGCAAATTAAGTTGGCAAACACTTGTTTGCCAATTTATTGTTCAAGCTCGAGTTAATTACTTCTTTAGGTAAGGAGGACATACGTCAATCAGCTAATTAAATTAAAATCGAATTCAGCAAATACCGCGAACCGTGACCGACATGTTTCAAATGCCGCAAATCAGCTAAGGTCCGCGGGTGTTAATTAAATCATATAATTGGAATTGAAAAAATCCTGTGAAATACCATCACGAGCTAAAAGCTGGAAAAACCCGCAGCCTGCCAAGCCAATTAAAAAATTCCAACTACCTTTAAGTTCTATTAACATAAACTTTAAACGGAAAAACCAAAAGATTCCCATCGGTCTGAGGAAACACGCAACTGGAAAAGTTTTTCGCCAGCCCCAAAACTACAAAAGGAACAAAGCGAAAAAAGGAAACAAACATAAATTAAAAGCACGTACACATTTATTATGCAGCTCACCTGCCAACGAAAAAAATCAAGGGAAATAAAATTAAAATAAAATAAAACTGCAATGCCCCGCAATAAAGAAGTGCAAAATTTTTTCATTCCAATTATAGGTGGTTACGTGGGGCAATAAATCAACCAAAGCAGGCAGGAGAGTAAAACAGAAAGCATGAAGGTCAATCTGTGCAAAAAACAAGGGATGTGAGATCTCACCTCACCCCAAATTGCGTATACGCCCGGTGCGCCCTAATGAGCTACCGAAATGAAATAGATGGAGTTGCGATTCGTTCGATTACTTACCGCTCCGCTTCACGATGGGATTGGCCATGTGCCCGTAGAGACGGCTTAAATCGATGGCCATAGTGCCGGTGGTGGCCTGCAGGAGCAGCAGGCACACTGCGTAGGTGGGCCACATGTTGAGATGACGGTGGTGATGATGGTCCACGGCCATGGACTGCCGGAGTGTCGAATTGAAACACTCGCCTTGGACTCGAAAAGTTTTTCACACGCGCACGCACCCGCACACGTTTTCCACTTTATCCAAGTGTTTTGATGGGGTTTTCCTTCTTTTTTTGTAGCAGACGCAGTTTTCCGGCAACTTTTCCTCGTGCCACTCGGAGGCCCTCTGATTGAATTATCGTTCGGCCCCTTCAGCCACTGCAACGGGTGGGTGGTGGGTGTTGGGCCCGCGCTCCCTCCGTCAGTCCGTCCTTCGATACGCTAATCGTTCTCTAATGGAGTTGTACGCACCAGAAATTAGCTGCGACCTTTTCGGGATTCCCTATCTTTAACGTTGCTGTAAAGTTTCGATTCGTTTCGTTTCGTATATTTTTACTACGTGGTTCTACGGACTACATGCAAGCTTTAACCCGTTTGGTTGTTTCTCGGTGTTTTTTTTTTTTCGTTTTCGTTTCGTTTGTTTTGTTTTTCGTTTTGTTGAAACTAAAGTTGAAAATAATTTTGCAGGCAAACAAATATTTATATGTGTATATATAGATATATGTTTTTAGTCGACTTTTTACATCTTTCTACACTGCAACGAAAAGACAGAAAGAAAAAAAGTTATTTACTAGAAGCTTTAATAAGTAAATTTGTACTTAAACATATTTTATATATTTTAAACAAAAGGGTTTCCAAGCGTGTCTTCCGTATAAATTAATTGCCACACTTTATGACTTGTTCAGGCGAGATACTTCCATCTGCGGCAGAAACTCTGAGAGTTTGACACCGAGTGGCCTATGGCTTATCCTGAGTCGTCTCCAGGAGGCAATTTACATACCGCAGCGACTCGAGTCACCCAGTCACCTAATCAGCTTAACGAACTTTAACTTTTCCTCGCTCATTTTCCGTTGGTTGTTTTATTTTCGGGGATGTAACGGCGACAGTCGCCAGCCCACCAGGGAGTAGAAAAGTTGAACAACCCTTTTTCGAATAATTTTTAGATGGATTTCCAGCACTCACACACTCGAGCGACCCTTAATGACTCTCTCGAGCGCCCAGAACACATACGAAGCGTGTAACCGAAAAGCGGCAGTAAAAAAAAATGACAGCGACGGCCAAGGGGCAAAAAGAAGGCCAGACATAGAAGAACCTTTAATTATGGCCAAGTTAACCCTTCCGTTTTTGCTCTTTTCTCGGGGCAAGCAGAAGTTGAGGAAAAGTGGGAAAGTGTTTCAACTTTCTGGTATACTTTTCGGGGCAATCAAAAATGGACACACGACAAAATACACTTTTGCCCTCGAAACCTTGGCCCCTTCAATTTGAAAGGGAAAAGTTAAAGGCGGGATGGGGTAGCCAGGCTTTTTAATTAGACTTTTCCCCTAGCTCTCTGGATCTCTCCGGCCTTGAAAATTGAATAAAGAACAAAATATTATTTATTCGAATAAGCATGGCTCAGCTGAGAGGTAAGTTTCGTGTTGAAATTTCAACTTTTTCGAGGCTGTTAAAAAGTTTCCGCTAAGCCAAACTATAAAGTTTGAATGCCTTTAATTTTCAGATATTAAAATAGCCTAAAGTAAAATTTTAATTCCAAAAGTTCAACTTTTTTGTCTGACATCAGTGAATTTAGCTGTTAAATCTCGTAACAATTCCCAAGATCACATAAACTACCTTTATCCCACCGGAGAGGGAAATAAAAACGAAAATAAAGAACATAAAATGCTCTAATAGCCTGAAAATGAAACTTCTGCCTTGGCTAAACCGATTTAATAAACACCTAAAAAGGCACACGGCCTGGAGTCGCCCGGAAAACACGCAGAAACACAGGACGATTTCCTGGCAGGAACATTGAACTCCTTAGACACGTTAGCCAAATAGTAAATATCGGCCACAGGAGACCCACAGACAAATAGAGGAGACCAAGAAAAATATCCTGCAAAGCGAAACGCGGGAAAAAGTAAAGTGAATTACTGCCGAAATGTGGCCAAATATTGCGGCGTAAAACGCTTGAGCGAGAATTGGCCGGACTGAAGGTGAAAAGAGCATGAGGTTAAGTGTAAAAAGCCATTTGTAAAATTTGGAAAAATAAAACAGGTGGGAAAGATTTATCGGAGAATTAAGCAATGGGTTTCAGAGGCTCCAACACTGAGCACTTGTTTGAATTATAAGATAGCGACTCTTTAGTTGTCAGAACTTTAATAAATAAAAGAAGAATAAAATATTCTTTCAGGTTTCTTCTCTTGAAGGAATTTATCATTTAACAGGGATTTCATTTTTTTAAAAGGCAGCCAGGCATATAAAAACATGATTTCACATATTTTTATTAAGTTTGAGTAATAATATAAAACAATTCGTATTAAGACTACGGCCCATTTTCTCTTCTAAAATATATTTATTTACTCTTGCAGACAATTTACTTTAAGATAAATTAACTTATTGGCACTTAAATCCTGGGATATCCGCGTAAGCCTATAATATTTTTCTAGAAGGAAAGTATCCTTGCAATCTTTTCTCTTGTGTATAAATATAAGAAAAACTGAAAAGCCAGAAAACTTTTCTCAGCATTAAATTCAAACATTTTCCTTGGCTACCTTGGCCTAAAATAAAACGCCAACAAGAGGCGACCAAATCACAAACAAACATTAATTTGCATAATTTACTGTTCGGTCTGAGGGCGGTCACCCAAAGTATTTTTAAACCATTTCTTTGCATTCTTTTCTCCTCTCCATTGTGCGGGTTTGGGGTTCTTAATGCATAATTTAACAGCAGCCTGAAAAGCCAGGGGGAGGCAGCCGGAGGGAGGCGGTTAACCGTGCGAGGGGAGCTCAAAGAAGTTGGGAACAATCAACAACTGCGTGTTGTTATTCAAAGCACACGCACACAAGCACAGGTCCAGACTCAGACGAACAACCACCAGGCGCACACGGCGGATACGCAACGTGTATCATGGGAGCACGGAGGAGGCAAGACTAACGAGGCCTAGGCCTCGAAAAGAAATCCGAAAAAATAAGTGCTGGAATGGGGAGTAAGTATAACGCAAAGGTAATGAAGAGCAACAGCAACAGAGCGGAGCCGTAAAGAAGCAATTTTCCGCACACACAGATTTTTCTTTGAAACTCAAATTTCGTAGGAATTTTGCGACTTTCGGCTGCTTCGACAGTTTTTCGCACAATCTTAAAGGGCTTGAAGTCACAGAGCCATGTATGGTAGTAGCACACGCGTCAGTTGGAAATCCCTTAGCCACTTGCATTCCACTTTAACTTTTCCACAGTATAGTTTTTGTAATATTTTTTCAAGAGTCTGCTTAGGTTTACAAAGGTGCCAAAAATATAAGTGGTGTTACAGTACGTTTGAGTACGAGCCAACAACTCGAACCACTATTTACAACTCCGCTTGAGTGTAAGTTTCAAACTCGACTGAAACGTTGAGCGCTTTGCGTTCGACTTTTAAGCACTCTTCCGTACGCTCAACCCGAGCCTCGTCGTCCGTCGCCCACGCACGAGTCCTGGCCGAGTGAGTTTTCCGAGTGGCGAGTGGAAAGTCTCTCTCTCGTTTCCCCTGTGCGGTTGAGTTTTCCCCGCGGCATTCGCTCTTTGCCGAGCTCCTCTCAATGCCACTCGCAGGGCTCGAGCACCTGCTCTGGGCCATATTTCGTTGGTTGCGTTGATGGGTTTTGGCTTGCTCCCCAGGACCGGTTCAATGAAATAGAATTTTTAAACACTTAAATGTTGTCATTAATGAGTTGAGGGTTGAGGGAGTTAAGGGTATCATGGACATGAATATTTTTACCCTATAGAAAAATATATTTAGATATTTTGGACTATAATCGTTATTATTATTTTTTTTTTATTATTCATTTTTAAATCAATGTATAATCACTTTTAAAAATTGGTTATTGAGTTATATTATTATCAGTTTATAATTATAATTATATAATTTTCATTTTTCAAAAGTTTTGAGCTTAAGGAAATTACGGCAATTTGCTTTGACCTTGGATTTCAATATATTTTCAAAAATAGTTTGCTCCAAGGGCATATATCGCCGCATTTTCGCGAAAGTATCGTATGTCGCTTTTTTTCGAAATTGAGATT